>JBBPCX010067672.1:0-13001 GCA_037974365.1 Hydrocynus forskahlii | reverse complement strand
AGTAAGACAACATGCATAAAGAGGATGATGTGGACAAAATACTCATTTGCCTAATAATTCTGCACTCCCTGTAGTTTTGCAGTGTGATTGTTCTTCTTAAGTTTTCTTTTTTTAAAATTCTTTTTATAGCCTTTTGGAGCCGCTCCGAACGTCCATTAATATTCGGTGCAGTGTGCTTGTATAAAATATTGTGATCGGTTGATCAGGGATTGAGTATTGATCATTTAAATATGGTCGAGAGACCTCTGTGACATTTTTGGAGAGAGAAAGAATGGTTGAGAGACATTTAAAATGTCTGACAGAGAGATAGTCGATAATTTCACGTGCCAAGGATGGAGAAAAAGGCACACACACACACAAACAAATAAATAAAACAGACTTTGGCACACTGAAGCTCAGGTCAGATATATAAATAAAAGACGTGCGTCACAGTTTGTTGTGGTATAATTAAAAATAATCAGTCCTGATTGCTACACAATCAGCTGTATCCATAAATGGCTTGGTAAGAGGCGGTGTGCCTCCCCCTGTAGCGTAGTGGGTAGAGCGTAGGTTTCTGCACCAGAATACGATGAGTTCAAGACTACGTGGGCAGCAGATTTTTAACACAAACTTTTAACTAAAACCAATGCTTGGGTTTCTCCAACTGGTTTTATAGCATGCATGTAGCACTCTCTGCATTTTCTCACAGAAATGTATCTTCTAGTTCCACTTGTCATCTTAGAAGGAAAATCTTGATGAAAATTAACACAAAACCTTTATCCTGTCATGTTAAATTTCAATCCTGATGGGTGTAGTCTCTTCCTGCATAAAAGTACCTTCATCCACAGGCTGTGAAGCATCACTGAATGATTTAATGGGCATGAAAATTATATGAATCATTCACGGATTTTGTATTCATTAGAACACCTCTTGGAGAATTCGGACCAAAGTGCTAGAGAGCGATCTTCACCACCACTTGAAAGAATCTCGCCAAAGAATGTAGAATCTACGCCAAGGTACAAGGTCCTTGTAAGTGTAAAGGCTGTTACCAGGGCATGGATTGCATGGAAGTAGCCCATAAACAAGAGAAAACAAGAGAAACTACACAACTGCTGCTGTCTGTTTTCATAATACAGTTAGTTGGTCCTTATATAGCTGACCAGTAAGACAGATAAAGTTAATACAATGACCAGTTAGTGGAAGTCAAAGGGAGATGAAGGGAAGAATGAGTAGAAGTCAGGTGTTTCTAGTAAACCATGAGTTGAGGCAGATGTTTCTAATAAAGTGGCCAATGAGAGGGAGTAGAATATAGATGATTCCAGTAAAGTGGGCAGTGAGTGCATGTGTAAGAGCCCATTTTCCTCTTTGAACAACACTGAGCCATCATGAAAATTCAACAAACCTTGAGCTCTCTGGGTGTCTCAGTGAAGCCATTTAGACCGGTAGGCATAAAACCCATCAGCAGCAGTTTCTAGGCATTCTTAGGACCTTTGGGACCTAATTAGTTAGCAATCTATCTGATGACACAAACAATGCTGTTTGCTTATATTCCTTTCTGTGTCTGATTGCCAAGGCAAGGTTTAATAAGACTGTACTGTGTCTGGTATCTCAGCTGTTTTTGTCTCTCTGGGCAAAATGATTCTATTGACCCTTCGTTGCATGTGTAGACACAGTGCTGGACTTTTGAGGGCTCTGATGAATTCATCTGAACGGGGTTTGGGGGAGCAGCAACCTTTCATTTGCAGAATTTATGTTCCTTCTGTGCATGCTGGTAATTAAAATAGAAAGAACTAGGAATTGCATTTGCAAATGGAAATTGCATTTTTGTTCCCTGCAAAAGAAGCATCTCAAAAGATTTTTTATAAGAATACATAAGTAGGCATTACTAAGAGCTCTGCTATATCACCTGTGTATCTGCTATGGGCATTTAAATGAAGACTACAATCATATAAAAAGAGGAGGTAAATGAGCAAGACTAAACTGTTGTAGTCTGAAAAATATTTAAATATGTTAATCTTCATGACATCACATGACCGTATAGGCTGAGGAATGAATGGTCTAGTCCGTAACTTTAGCCATGTGCACACATTACGTCAAACGCTTTTATATCAAAAAGCGAGGAAAATTCATTTTCCATGTAATGAGCTCTCTAACTCGTAAAATGTAGATTTTCAGCAGACCATTACTTTGTCTGGGTTTCTGTGTGATTATTAGTCCCTGGGCTATACTGATGTGGCTTCTCTTTCCTCACTGCAGCATCAACCCACTGCCTGCAGGCTTAGTGATTCAGCAGATTACAGTCTAATGCATACTGCAAGGCTGCACTTGTTCACGATTCATTGATAGCACGCAACAAAATACACATGGGAGTGTTTCAGCACTATACCATCTGTGGAAGAGGATACAACATGGTGTCAGAGTGAACCTGCAAGTGGCGGTGACTTTGATACCTCCATCGCCGAGTCAGCAAAGCCCATCTGCAAAAGTGGCTATTAGAGGACACACACTGCAAAGTGATTATTATTGTTGTTGCTGCTGCTGTTGTTATTTTTATACTTCCTTTTATATTCAAATCATCATCACTGGTGGAACCATACCATCTATATATTTTTATATATAATTATATTTGCATATAATGCCCAAATTTCATGATGTATCTCTAACACTTAAAAAGTTTTGTAAGTATCCAATATTATATTTCAACGTAACTACATAAAAACATGACAATGCATCGCTAATAAGGAGACAGTGACTATTAATAAAACAAAGTAAGTATAGTATAACTGCAAGTTATTTCACAGTTGCTGTGGTGGAGAATTGAGAAGTGGGGTTGAGAGAGACAGTAAAAGCCCCAGAGAGGTCCTGGTGTTTCCGTCCACTCAGTTTGAGCCAATGACCCTCCGGCATGGAGGGCACGGCACACAGATGGCTCCTCTCTCTGGCTGGACGTCCATTCCGAGGACGAGTGTGGTCCAGGCTCGAGCCGGGCGTGGTGCTAGCAGGGCCCATATGGCTGAAAGGGCACCCTGCCCTGCCTCTCCCCCTCGCCCTCGCTCTGCCCTCCACACCACCTTCCACCTTCTGCAGCCTCTCCCCACCATGCCTGGCACAAACACCCCACACACTGCGCTCGTCAAGTGCCACACAAAACCCCACCATCGTCTGCTGGAGGCCTTTCATTAACACCCGCTTAATAAGCAACAGATACTGAAAATTAATGCTAATTGACTGCAAACATACATCAACAACAGACATGTTCCCATTAGGGTAAAGATCATTGTTAGCCTCATCATGCATTTATGTGCATAATGCGTACTTGTATGTAGACAATTTCTATTTATGCTTTACTTGTAAAAAAGAGAGAAGCTTAACTTTCATTTAAACTAAAACAAAACAATCCTAAAACACAATTAAAAAAAGAAAACATATTGTGTACAAAATAACCACTAAATGACTTTGACAGTTGTTCATGTTACTTTGAGTTGTAAAGTCATAGAGTCTAATTATAAGAATAAAAGGGCCCCATAATGAGCAGCAGACACTGTTAATGAATGCTAATTGAATACAATCGCTACCATATATGCAGCCATTTCACAGGGTAATTGGATATGTTTTACATCAATGCATTGTTTTACATTGTTTTGCAAATCTTCCATTCATGTGAATATATTTTGTTAGAACTTTATTGTAGTTTTACAAAAATGGCAATGCAATTGCGACCATACAGGAAACAAGCATTCAGGCAGTTTTGGTTTTGTAACTGATTTAACATCAAGTGCATCTATCCACCTCAAATTTGCAATTGTTTTTTACCTTCAATTGTGAATAAAAAAATGTATTAATCAGCATAAATAATGTTTAGAAAACAAATATGATAAAGCTTTCAGACATATGGCGTGGGTCCCACATTATATTGTCAATAAGAATGTTGTAGTTACACATTAACAATGCGTGTAACAACAATTTAACTACTGGTGACAAAGTTCTTGTTACAGGTATTTTACAGTAGTACAGTTTATATAATCACACACACACATACACAAATATACACACATACACACACACACACACACACATTAACTTTTTATTTATTTGATCACATAAGTGTGTGTTAAACAGCATATTGTCACTTATGCAGTGGTATAGGGGAAACCACTTTCCGGCCACTTATGGTCACATGTAGGTGAGTAATTATGGGAACATTGCGTCTGCACATGAAATGCTGACTTTCCAAACATTTAGCTAGCTGTTAAAATTACATAGTAGTTCTCAATCAGGTTACCACAGGTTATGTCACAGTAACTATGCAAAAGCTTGACTTTAAAATAAGTGGACAGTTCCTATGTAGTTATCATATATCGTTAGGCCTGAGCATTCAGGTTTACAGCCCCTAATGTTTCATGAACAGTCCCAGATCTCAAAAATAATACATTGTAATAGCCAATAACCCCGAATCTAATCATAATCAGCCCACAGTCTGAGCTTTCATGGCGACACGCGGCCAAAGCAATGAGGTTGCTTCTCTGTATTGGAACATTACGTGTCATCAAAAAAAACACGGATAGATAATATTACGGGAGAAAATAATATTACAGAAGAAAATAAAGGGGACAGGAAATGTGGGAATGATTTAACAACAAATCGAAATATATGGACAAAATAATAGAAGACTGTTGTCTAAAGAGGGCGCACAGCATAGCCAGTCTGACTTGAATCCTATTAAACATTCATGAAATTGAGTCCATGACACCCAGTATAAACTTGGGGAACTGATGATGTATTAATTACTCCCTTCTGAAAACTTCTCTAAGCTGTAATTGCTAACAATGGGATGGCAGCAAAGTGTTATTGTATTAATTTGTGGTGTCTAAATACATTTTTGTCCCTAACAATTTAGTTTTTTCAGCTTATATCTGTTCATGCTTATTAATTGTTAATTTGCTGACAGCCCAAAGTTGACCCAACCTGCAGTGCTTCTGTTGATTATTTATAATTTGGTCAGAATGCTGCTTTGTCAATATTTGACCCGTGCTGCCCATACCTGCAAAATTTTCTGATAAGCTGACCTGAAGATGCCCAAGCCGTGGGCAGACCCACAGGACCTGAGTTACAGGCTGACCCATGCATACACTATGTGGACAAAAGTATTGGGACGCCTGACCATTACATCAACAGAAGACTTTAATGAAACTGCATTAAAATCCATAGACTTTAATGTGGAGTTGGCCCCCTTTTGCATCTATGACAGGCTTTCCACAAGATTTTAGAGTTTCTGGGGGAATTTGTGCCCATTCATTCTGTAGAGCATTTAGGAGGTCAGGCACTGATGTTGTATGAGAAGGCCTGGATCACAATCTCCGTTCCAGTTCATCCCAAAGGTGTTGGATGGGTTGAGGTCAGGGCTCTGTGTGAATCAGTCAAGTTCTTCCACACTCACCCAATCATGTCTTTATGGACCTTGCTTTGTGCACATTATTTATTTATTTAATGCAAAATGTACAGTCTGTATAGACAGGAATCACTCTCCTCAAAATATTCACATTTGTTCCTTTGCAGACTGAAATGAAAACACTCCAACAAAAACACCCAAATTTCCAGCTGTATTTACTCAATGCACCTTATAACATCCAAGTGAAAGATGTGATATGAATGATATGAGTGAAAATTCACAAAAAAAACCCAGAATCACTGAGATGGATAAAGGACCACTCCTCTGTGTCAACACAGCTTCTGTTTCAATAACTGCCTTTAGTCTCAACCGACTTTGCACATCTACACTGTACAACACTTGTTCACTGGTCTTTACAGAACTGTTCCAGCTCAGTTAAAGTGGAGGGTGAATGTTGGTGGACTGCAATCATCATTCTACAGATTTTCATAGGTTTAAGTCTGGGCTCAGACTAGGCCACACACGGACATTCACCTTTTTCTCCTTCAGCCACTGTGTGGTCAGTTTTGCTGTGTGCTTTGTATCCCTTCTGCAGAGAAACAACCCCACAACAGGATGCCACCACCTCCACGCTTTACTTTAGGTATGATTTTCTTTGGATGGTGAGCTGTACTGGCTTTCTGCCAGAAGCACCATTTGCTGTTGAGGCCAAATAGTTTGATTTTGGTCTCATCTGGCACCTTTTTGCATTTGGCCTCAGAATTCTCAAGGTGTGTTTTGGCAAAGTTCAGTCGAGACTTAATGTGGTCTTTCCTGAGGGGTGACATTTTTCTTGTAATCCTTCCATATAAGCCAAATTTGTGGTCATTGTTGCCACATGCAAACAAAAACCACTCTTTGCCATAAATTTCTGTAACAGCTTCAAAGTTGCCATAGGCCTTTTGGTAGCCTCTCAGACCAGTTTCCTCCTTTTCCTCCATCCAGTTTGGCCTGATTTGGGGAGGGTCCTAGTAGTACCAACCATTCTCCACTTCTTCATGATAAACTTTACTGTGCTTCACTTTACTTTTTTGTCCCCATTTCCTGACTTGTGCCTGTCCACAAGTTTATCTCTGAGATCTTTTGACAGTGATTTGCCACCCATAGTTGATTGTTCACTTACAGCTGCACTACCAAGCACTGCAATGCTCCAGGAATAGCTGTTTTTACACTGAACTAATCCAACTGGAAACCCTGGTGTCCTTTATCCATCTGAGTGATTCAGTTTTTCATTTATTTCTGTTATATCTTTCACTTAGATGTTGCACTTCAGTTGCAAACACAGCTGGAAAGGCTGGAAAGCAACAAAATGTAACTTGAAGGTGATTCTTTTCTGTACCCACTGTATGCTGGAATACAATTCAAATATAATTTTCCAAAACTGGAAGGCAAAATGTCTACAAAAACTGATTGTCAATCTATTTCAGTTGTCATTTTTAAAGCTACATCCAAAATATAAGAATTACAGACAGCTGTCAATGACCGCTCATACTGCTGGTGAGTCAGTCCTAGCACTGACCAGCACACCACAGATACTGTAAATTAATGCTAATCGACTGCAACACAATTGCAAGCCATATGTCCACAACAGCAGTTCACTTTTAATTAGCTGCAATTTTGCTTGTCATTACACACTAATAATAGTTTTCTGTCATAAAGATTCAAATAATGACTTGTGCAGGCTGCGGGGAATAAATAAGAGTGTTGTATTGGCATAATCTGTACAGCGTGCTTACATAACCACACAAGAGCAGGGTGATGTAATCTGCAAGTCAAACATTCATGCTTTCACATGATCTGGGGAGGTTTCACACACTTGGAGATAAAATGAACGCAAAACAGCAGCCCACTCTCGCTAGCTTCAGCCACCTTCTCTCGGTTGCCTCTCCATCTCCAGCACAGAAACACACACACACACACACACCGCCTCCACTCTGGCTTATGTAAAGCAGGCTGCAGAAGGAGAAGGTGGGTGCCTATTGTAATGCATTGTCTCTTTTACAACAGCTACACTCCACTCACATGGGCAGCAGTGAACCAACAGCAGGAGAAACTGATGCATGCAATAATGAGGCTTCGCTTTGTGTGTGTGTATATATATAGCTAGAGAGAGAGACAGAGCCAACTCCAGAATTATCGGCACCCATAATGAAAGTAAGTTGTAAGTTGTCGCATGATGCCTCAAGCTTAAACAAAGTGTTTTAAGTGTGCAGATTTAAGTGTCCTGGATCAAAAAAAACATTGCACACCATTTTTTTTATATTTTTAACAAAGGTTTGAAAATTATTATTATAATTTTGTGACACCATCATTATCTTGCTGGAAGGTCCACCTATGGCCAGGTTTCAGCCTTCTAGCAGGGAGATTTTGGGATAAAACATCTTTACATTTAGTATAATTTACTATGGCTTCTGGACCAGCAGCAGCAAAGCAGCCCCAAAACATCATACTTGACAATGGTCATCAGGTGCTTTTCGTAGTGTGTGTGTGTGTGTGTGTGTGTGTGTGTGAGAGAGAGAGAGAGAGAGAGAGAGAGAGAGGGTGCATGTGTGTGTGTGTGCGTGCGTGGGGTTGTGTGTATGTGTGGGCTTGTGTCTGTGTGTGTGTCTGTTTGGTTGCAAATTCTTAGACTGTTCTCAGACAAACTTTTAGAATGTTTTTAGACAATACGCCTTCTTTCACTGACTTCTGAAACAAGTGTGGGATCTAAGGCTCTAGTGGAGAGACAGGTGTGTATACACTCCCCCACACACAAGGAGTGTTTCTCTTCTACGCCACTCCTCTCAGTGCTGGCTGCTCTCCAAGAAGAAGCAAGAGCATTTACTGCTACTGCTACCAGAGCAGAATACAGTACAGTATTTCACACAAACACATACACACACACACACACACACACACACATATATATATATATATATATATATATACATACTACCAGTCAAAAGTTTGGACACACCTTCTCATTCAACGATTTCCTTTGTTTTTATTATTGGCTTCATTGTAGATTTATCACTGAAAACATCACCTATTGCTCTGATGACAGCTTTGCACACTCTTGGCATTTTTTCTTAATGTGTTTGGGATCATCAGTTGTGGTGGTTGGGTTGGAACACAGTTAGTAATCCTATTCCACTATGGTTCTACTTCACATTATGGCAAGAACTACTCAACTAAGAAAAAAGAAGCAACAGTCCATCATTACCTCATTATAAAACACATTCTTTTTTGTTTAGCTCTTTTTTGTTTACTGCATAATTCCATGTGTTCCTTCTTCATTTTGTTTGTTTTCAATATTAATCTACAATGTAGAAACAAATAAAAACAAAGAAAAAACTGTGAGAAGGTATGTCCAAACTTTTGACTGGTAGTATATATATATATATGTTTAGTAACCCCCCGCTTTTCGTGGGGGTTAAGTTCCAAGAGCGCCCGCGTATAGTGAAAAAACGTGTTGTTGTGATGTGGTAAAAAAATGCCTAAAAATGCCTTTTTTTATTGTGTAAACCTAAATATGTCCCCAGATATGCTCCCAAAACAATTTAATGTCATTTTAAACTCATTACCCTTAAAGAAAATGTAAAGTTAAACCCGTATTTGTACTGTACAGATTACACTGAACTCCCGCAGTGCTGGAACGTAAAATACCGATGTTACCCCTGTATAGACTGTACTGTAATTCATACATGGGCGTTTTCTTTGGTTTGTGCTGTCATTTTCTTTGGTATAAGCAGGTAAATACAGTAATAAATTAATTTAATTTACAGTAATAAAAATACAGGGCTTTAAGAAGAACAAAACAAAAAACACGAGAACCCTTGAGGCGCTCCATGGGGGAAGTTCTGGACTACAGCAGCATTAAAGGGCAGCAGCCAATCAGCAGCAAAAAGAAAGAAATAACCTTCTCGGACTGGCTACTTTCAAACCTCCAGCCTCTGAGTCCAGCGGTATTTCACCATCCCAAGACATGCATTCTTTGTACTTTCTCGTCAGTAGCAAAACATTTATTGTTATTTTTTATATAGAAATGTTGCTGAATTTATGTTAATATTTATGTTACAAAATCAGTAAATTTAAATTTTCTTAAGAATTTTGCACTAAAATGCATGAAAAATGATATATTGCCATGAATAAACCCATGACGTTCAAGCCTCATCCACCACACCCCCTCGTCCTAGTGCTGGATTATATTTGGTCATGGTGCTTAGTAACCTAGCATGAGGACGAGGGGGCATGGCAGATGAGGCCCGGTCATCACAAAAGCAAAAAACGTAAAAGTGTGGGTTTACTGTATATATATATATGTGGCAAGTTTGCAAGTGAATTAGAACCGCCAAGTCTAAAACTGGAAAATTGAAAACTTAAATCAGCCACAGAAAGTTACAGCACTCCTGATTACTCAAGCAGGACATTTGCTAAAATAAGAGCACAAATAATCACAGAATTCAATTTACACCTCCTTGACCTTGTCCTCCTCGACCAACATAGTGCATCATCAGCTTTACAAAGTGCTTAGGACCACGAACCAAAGTAATAATGCATAATTTACTTTAATAAGCACAGACCCTCAACATAAAAGGAGGACGGCTTTAATTATTTTTGTTTGTTTGTTTTTAAATTAATTATATTTTATTTGGAGAAAAGTGAAAGGAACCATTCTGTCATACACCACAGCACACAGTGTGAAATTCTTCCTCTGCATTTAATCCATTCACCAAGTGAAGCAGCGGGCAGCCAGGACCACAGCGCCCGGGGAGCAGTGAATGGGGACGGTACCTTGCTCAAGGGAACCTCAGAGGTGCTTGGCAGTCTTGAGAATTGAACCCACAACAGCTACCAGAGAAAGCTAAAGGAAACAGATAACTTCAGCCAGCAGTGTCTGCACAGGAGGCTGTAGTACAGCGAAGAAGACACCCACTCTCTTTCTGTAACTAGAGCCTATCCCGGGGTCAAGGGCATGAGGAAGGCACTCACCCTGAGAGGGTGCCAGCCCACAACAGGGCACACACACATACACACACCATTCACTCACACACTCACACAGGGGCAGACTGGCAATCTGTGCGTTCTGGAAAAGTCCAGAATGGCCGTGCACTGGAGATGCGACGATGCGCATAACACCCCTGGAACCACGGCCGTCTGCCTGTACTTCTCGGCCGAGATGCAGGGCGGAGATGCGCATACCAACCTCCCCCTCCCCCCCACCACGGACGGCCGTGATGCAGGCCTACTCTCAACTCCCCGGAACAATGGCCAAGCTGGTAGAGAAAGCCAAGCTGGCTAACATAAGTCTTTTTTCTATTAACAGACAGCAATGTTCATGACGTCACAAAACAAGATTACAGGGAGTCCTCGGGTTACAACACAGATCTGTTCCTGAATTGTGGCGAAGCACACCCTGTCCTAAGCATAAAAGAAGAAGGAAAGGGATGCAAACTCCCTCACTCATTTCCCACATTACTGTGTATTCTTCCGCCTTACGCAACCAAAATAGTTCACCCACATAGTCTGTAAGTACGATGCTAACGTAGTAAATGGAAACACTTATATCTGAATTTTTACAAATTTTTATTGGAGTGAGCTTCGTAAACTCAAAACGACGTATGTCGAGAGGGCCCGCTGTATTCAGTTTTTGCACCATAGTCAATGTGGAGTTAATGGTACATGAATGGTAAAATGGTATAAACTTTATCAATGCTTGTATCCTATATTAAGCTTTTTACTGGTGTTCTGTGAGATAAACCTAATCCAGTATCATATTATACTGTGATATATGTGTGAAATATTGAATTCGGTTTGACCGGTATTAGCCAGTGCTACTCTCCTCTGTACAGAATGTTTATTCACATGGTATACTCTCACAAACCCTTATCAGCATGGAGGAAGATACAGCAGATGCACATCTGTGTAGCCTTATAAAGTATATGGCTTCTTGACGTTATGAATGGTGAGTTTAAAAGCTTTTCCCCCAAGCTGGTTATTAATCACTGCCTCCTTTTTATCTCATGAAGCTATTTGCCTTTTAGGACATATTATTTAATGATTCTGGGATCGTTATGAAGAACTTCAAAGCAGCACCTCTGTAGCATAATTAATCATTCACAAAGGCAAATAAAAAAACAAACATTGATTCATGATTATGGGGGGGGATATTGGATACTTTTCCTCATTAAATGTTAGCAACCGTATATTATTAAGAAAAAGGCAAGCAGAACAAAATTATGGTACTGGTAGACACCATCATTGTGACTGAGTATAGGCAAAACTTCAAGCTTATGTGGTGGAGGAGACAGCCCTTCCTCATTATACTTAATTATAGTAAAATGTGTAGGAAGTGTAGTACATTATTAGTCCATAAGAGCTCAGTTTTTTGCCTACTGAACATTTTTTCTTCCTGGAACATGGGAGTAAACAAGTTTTTATACTGAGTCATTTTTCAAGATCTTAACAGCTGACACAAAGGGCAGCTGGTGTCCTATTGGTTAGGTAGTTTGCCCTGAGATCAGAAGGTCATGGGATCAAATTACAGGACTACTAGTGGCACCCCTGAGGTACCCTTGAGTAAGGTACCGTCCCCACACACTGCTCCCTCACTGGTGGCAGCCCACTGGTTGGCGATTGGGTTAAATGCAATTTCACACTGTTCACTCTGTGCTGTGGTGAGTTCACGCGTGACTATAAGGGGCCACTTTACTGTGAACTTAGAGTTTCTATGGATTTCTCTAAAAATAATCCTATCCAGGTCAGTGCTAACACTGGATTTTAACACTGATTCTGCTCACAACCAGTTCACAAATGGCAGGCTTATCTTTCTGAAGAAGTTCCTTACTTACTTATTTTTTCAAAACTCAGTAAAATAGGTGGACTTGTTTCTACTTTAATGTGGCCTACAAGTGGATAAAGAGAACCCAATTAATCAACTGAGACAAACCATATTATACTTAGTCATTTATTTATGGAGGACATTATCATAAAATCTGTGAGGAGCGAAAGAATGGGAACCACTTGGATTAACAGTTAATTTAAAGGTGAAATTAGTGTCAGATGTTTTTCAGATGATAAGATAACAATTAAGTGTGAGTGGGTCTCAGGAAAAGAGTTGATGGTGGAAAAGGAAAGGGCTTAGAAAGGGCTTCGAAACAATTTTTAATCCACAGTCAGACAGATTTAGGGACATTTAGGGACATACCCTCCCCAGGAGTGACCAGCCAACAAAGATTATGATTAAAGCAAAGGCTCAAATACTTTTACCACTCTCAGATGTGTGACGTTGGATCATTTTCCTCAGTAAATAAAGGGCCAGGCATATTTGTTTTGTCTCATTTGTTTCATTTGACGTTTTAAATCCTATGTTATATATAATATTGAAAATTCACCAACTTTCATATGATGGAGGCTTTAGTTTTTTACTATTTTATTTGCTAGATTATTTTTTTAAAGAACGAGCAGAAGGAAATAAAGATTTTTAAAGCCTGCTTTGCTCATGTTTACCATATATATTTATATATAAAGTACATATATGGAATCAAGATTCAAACATTTTATTATTAATATTATTATTGTTGTTGTTGTTGTTGTTGTTGTTGTTGTTGTTGTT
>JBBPCX010067671.1:0-13007 GCA_037974365.1 Hydrocynus forskahlii | reverse complement strand
GAAATGACAAAACATCAAAATAAGAGAAATGATGCAGCGTTTACAGAACTTGAATAATTCAAAGAAAACTAATCTCTTGTACACTCAGAATGGCAATAAATAGTCTGATTTAATTTTTTTTTCCAGAGCTGTGTGTGTGTGTGTGTGTGTGTGTGTGTGTATATATATATATCGGGTAGATAAGGTGAGGTAAGGCCAGCAGTTTCTCATTTATATTTTTGCTCTTTCAGGTTCCAAAACGCGCTTCACGCGATATCGCTCATGGAACTCACGCATGTACCCTGTGTGGAGAGACGGGGATCCCAGATTCAGGGACTGCTGGAGAGGTACACGCCCACCCACACCACTCTCAGCAGGGGGGCAGATCTGGTCCTGGACTGACAGTGTTCAGC
The DNA here is from genome assembly GCA_037974365.1 of Hydrocynus forskahlii. Taxonomy (NCBI): domain Eukaryota; kingdom Metazoa; phylum Chordata; class Actinopteri; order Characiformes; family Alestidae; genus Hydrocynus; species Hydrocynus forskahlii. The sequence continues at coordinate 12,615 of JBBPCX010067671.1, read as the reverse complement.
ACAGTTTGGTGATTCTTCTGCTCGAACATGCCTGGATCACCGCACCCGTTCCTGGTCAGAACTCGTGAGGGGGTTTGAGGAGGAGAACCACCAAACTGGAGCACCTATTTCGGACCCCTTTAATCCACCGCAGGAATGATGGTTTTAGCTGTAAAAATTGTTGTTTTAGCTTTAAGTTGATGAGAAATGATGAGAAATATATAGAATGATGAGTAAAATATAGTACTGTATCTTATTTATTTAATACATCTTTGTAATTAAACAAAAATAATAAAATGGATAAAAATGACCATAAAAGACTTTCCTGTGTCTAGTTAACACACTGTATCTTTTTGTTGCTCTGTTAATGTACTATTAAAAGTTGAACTAAGTTTACTTAAAATGTAGCAAAACTTAGAATGTAATATTTTACCAACACTGTAATTATAATAACTAAGATGAAGTGGCTCCACAATTTTAAAATGTCTGTAAAAAAGCAAAACTGAATTCTACCTTTATAAATTCATCACAATTTCAAAAGGTTGACATAAATTTTTTGCTGTTTCAGGTGGAGAAGTGACATTTGACATCAGAAATGACGCTCCAACCCTGACGGGATCCAAGACCACCTTCAGGATTGATGTTCGGCCCCCGCAGAATCAGACCATGCTGCCTGATGGTCAGGTGGTGTGGGCAAGAAACTGCACTGTTAATGGTCAGTACTGAGAATACACACACGCCAACTTTCACACTTTGAATAAATACGTATACATACGGATGCAGCTGGTGTAAATCACAAAAAAGCTAAATTAAAAACTTTTGCTGGGCCATGATTAAAATTTTTAATCACGATTTATCACACGATTTTAATCGCAATTAATTGATTGATTAATCGCATTTAATTGCATTCTCATACTCAGAATCAATAGTAATTCAAAAGTAGTGTATTGCACATTTTTATTTTTAAAGTACTGCTATATGAACAGTAGTGTAATAACATTTGGTTAACAGACACTTCAAACTAATAAGGAGCTTTTTAACTGCAGTGTACTTTTAACACAGTTACACAGTTACACTTCAAATATTTCTGTAACTCTCACCTTAAACATTAATGTAATCAAATCAAATATAAAACCAAAGCTATTTGGCCCTGCAGGGCATTCATGTTTTATCTAGTTTGTCATAGAACAGTGGTGCCCAAACCTGTCCAGAAAGGGCCACTGTGGGTTCCAACCAAAAAGAAGCCACACCTGAGTAACTAAAAACCAAGACCAGCTGATTACAGAGGTGGAATCAGGTGTGCCTCCTGCTTGGTTGGAACAAAAACCTGCACCCACAGTGGCCCTTTTTGGACAGGTTTGGGCACCCCTGTTGTAGACAAACAAGTTCCCCTCAGAGTCCAGAGCCATGATCAGAACATTATAACAGGCTGCTTCCGAGCAACAGCAAGTTAACATTTATAAATCTGTTCTTTTTTTCTGAACAGGAACCAGCAGAAACAGTTATTTTATCAGGGGGCTGCAGAAACAGTCTGTGTTCAGCAGAGAGTCCCTGTTAGAGAGAGGTGAAGTGGTGGAGAACAACTTTCAAAATAATATTAATAAAAAAATGTATTTTTACTAAGGCGCAGTAAAATAATTGTCGGCGTTCAGTAAATAATGTGCTAACGTGATAATAACGCGTCACACTCGCCCAGCCTTAATATAAACAAAAATATAAAGGCCTTAATTTTAATTAACATAGTTATATTTATAGTTTTTTTTAAAAAGGCCTCACTGTTCATTTCTAACATAAATATAGACACTGTTTAAAAATATCTGCAAGAAACTGAACAACCATATCATGAAAAACCATCGCTTAAAATGAAAAATAAAAGTTTACAGTTGCTTGTGAATATTCTTAAAGTTTATTTCCACATCTCCAGTCCAAACAGCTTCGAATGCATTGTTTTTGTGATGGCACAAAGACACATTTACATATACATGCCTATTTAGCCAATAGAAGTTAAGCTCCACCCATCTTTTGTTTATAGTTTGAAAGTTTGCGGTGATTCTTGGTCTGTAAAGTAATAAGTTTAGTGTATATTTGCTTTCAGGGACGCAGTACACTGAGGGTCAGGCGGTGTACCCGGAGCTCGAAACCCCCCAGGAGTGGACGGGCGTGTTCCCTGACGGAACCCCCTTCAGGACGCTGTCCACCAGGAAGCCCCGGTACATCTTCGTCTGGAAGACTTGGGGTAAGGGACATCTTTTTAGACTTTCACAGCGCGGGGGACCAGCTCTGGTCCTGGAAGTTTTAGTTGGGTCTGGTCAAGCATGGTTTGGTGATTTACCTGCTCAGACACACCTGGATCATCTCATCTGTTCATCTCCAGGTGTAGTGAGTGTGTCTGAGAAGAAGAACCACCAAACTGCTGGACTCCCGACCTCCAGAACCTGACAGAATCTGGCCTCCCTGCATTCAGCTCTAATGTGGTCTGGGACAGACAGTGAACATCACATTCAGATTTTGTCTCCTTGACATGCAAGACCTTCCTTTATGAAACTGCAGGTTTTAGGCTCCAGAAGCTCCACCTGGTTCCCTGCCTCCTCCACTATAATTATGTACTATTTATATTTGTGCACTATTTATATAGTGTACTTTTTATACTTTACTGTATATTCGTTTTTGTTTTGTTATTTTGCTGCTCTTACCTTTGTTCTGTTCACTTTCTGATGTAACAATGTAAATCTCCCACTTGTGGGACTAATAAAGGTTTATCGTATCTTATTTTATCTGTATTTAAAACATTCTGTTCTTTCTGTTCTTTCAGGACGTTACTGGCAGGTGGCTGACGGACCCTCCTCTTCCCTCAGCATCGGTACAGACAACGTTCCTCTGGGCTCCTACAGCATGGAGGTGGTGATCTACCACTGCCGCGGAAAAGACAAGTTCATCCCGCTTGGATACGCGTCCACGCAGTTCTCCATCACAGGTGTGTCAAGCGAAACGGATCGTGTGTTCAAAAGTTTGTAGACACCAATTTTTAATTCAGCTGTGTGGGTCCACCCACACAATAATCTCCATTAAAAAGCATTAAACAGAATGGAGCTCCATTCAGTATCTTTGGGACAAGTTGGAGTAGAGTTTGTGATCCAGAACCGATCATCCAACATCAGTACCTCACCTCACCAATGCTCTCCTACAATCAAATCCTCACAGCAATGTTCCAACATCAGTACCTGACCTCACTAATGCTCTCGTACAATCAAATCCTCTCAGCAATGTCCCAGCGTCAGTACCTGACCTCACTAACGCTTTCATACAATCAAATCCTCACAGCAATGTTCCAACATCAGTACCCGACCTCATTAATGCTCTCAAACAATCAAATCCTCACAGCAATGTCCCGGCATCAGTACCTGACCTCACTAATGGTCTTGTACAATCAAATCCTCTCAGCAATGTTCCAACATCAGTACCTCACCTCACTAATGGTCTTGTACAATCAAATCCTCTCAGCAATGTTCCAACATCAGTACCTCACCTCACTAATGGTCTAGTACAATCAAGTCCTCACAGCAATGTTGCAACATCAGTACCTCACCTTACTAATGGTCTTGTACAATCAAATCCTCACAGCAATGTTCCAACATCAGTACCTGACCTCATTAATGCTCTCAAACAATCAAATCCTCACAGCAATGTTGCAACATCAGTACCTCACCTCACTAATGCTCTCATACAATCAAATCCTCACAGCAATGTTGCAACATCAGTACCTCACCTCACTAATGGTCTTGTACAATCAAATCCTCACAGAAATGTTCCAACATCAATACCTGACCTCACTAATGCTCTCGTACAATCAAATCCTCACAGCAATGTTGCAACATCAGTACCTCGCGTCACTAATTGTCTTGTACAATCAAATCCTCACAGCAATTTTCCAATGTCTAGCCTTCCCAGAGGAGTAGAGGGGGGAGATTTTAGAAGAAACGATGGTGTCTACAAACTTTTGGACAAAAGCACATTTCAGTAGGACAGCCTTCTAGGGCTCTATGCAGACCAGTAACTCATTGCCTTTTCTTGCCTCCCCACAGACCAAGTCCCCTTTTCCGTCACCTTGTCCCAGATCGGTGATGTGAACCAGGGCGATCAGAACTTCATCCAGAACCGGCCCGTGTTATTCAGCGTCAGCCTCCATGACCCCAGCCAGTACCTCACTGGCTCTGACGTCACCTTCACCTGGGACTTCGGGGACAACAGCGGGACCCTCATCTCTCGGGAGCCCTCAGTAAGCCACACCTACCTTGCGGCGGGTTCGTTCAGACCACAGGTCGTGCTGATGGCTGCCATTTCCAATGGATGCGATCCAAACCCAACCCTTCCTCCGGCACCGGGAGTGGTAACAACAGGTGAGTCCAAATTAATGAAGAATTTACACCGTTTTTCCTCTTCGTCCAAAATGTAGTCAATCGGCTGAGTCATGTCTTGAGTTTGCCTCTGTATCTAACAAGTTTCCCCAAAAGGTCAACAATGGCGGAACCGCAAACCTGAATCAACACACACTTACAGTTGAGCAAGGGGACGGTAACTTGACCCCTTGAGTAAAGTACCGTACCCACACTCGGCTCCCTGGGCGCTGTGTTCCTGGCTGCCCGCTGCTTCCCTTGGTGAATGGGTTAAATGGGTTAAATGTAGAGAAGAATTTCATGCTGTTCACACTATGTGCTGTGCTGTGTTCACGTATGACAGAATGGTCACTTTACACGTTAACTACTTTAACATCTACTTTATTTGCCTTTTTTTTTAGGCAGTGCAGTTGTTGATGCGGCCGTCGACCCAGCTGACGCAGCGGCAGTGCCCTCAGTTAATACACCAGTTCTTGCCCCCACTGAACAGTCTGATATTGCTCTGGCTGTTCCTGAAACAGAGGCCCAACCTGTTGATGACACTGCTTTAGCCGCCTCTCCTGAGCCGGTTGCACCAGCAGCTGAGGGAGGAGCAGCTGCTTCTGCTCCTCCTGTGGTAGCCAATGACCTAGCAGTGGCTACAGCAGAAGTAGAAGCAGATGGTGCTGCTGCTGAAGATGTAGCTGTTGTGGCTGAAGATCCAGCCGCTGCGGATGCTGACGGTGCAACCGCTGTAGAAGCTGCGGATGTAGTCGCTGAGAATGCAGCCGCTGCGGATGCTGACGGTGCAACCACTGTAGAAGCTGCGGATGTAGCTGCTGAGGATGCAACCGCTGCAGAAACAGGTGAAGCAGCAGATGGCCTTGCAGTTATTGATGCTGCTGCCTCTGTCGCTACCCCCGTGGAAGCAGAAGAGGGCACTATCCTTCCAGAAGCCCCAATTGTGGACACAGCAGAAGGTGCGGAGGCTCCAGCTGCTGCTGAAGATGCCGAGACAGACACGGTTGCACCTGCCGCTGATGCCGTCATCACCAGTGTCTCCACAGAGGCTGCGGTTGTCGAAGTGGTGCCATCAGTGGTGCCAGAAACAGTGAATGCCAATGAAGTGCCGGTGGATGAAGCAGAAGTTGCCGGAACTGCTGCAAATGAAGCAGCTGCAGGTGAGCGGTGATTGTGTACTGAAGGAGTGGTCTGGAAAAAAACTGGAATCAACCTGCCGAGACATTTTCCATTGAATCTACACAAGCATGGCCAACAAGTGATAGAAGCTTAGTAATAGATCATTTGGAAGGAGAATCGCCACTTGATAAGATCTTACAGGTCATTGATAAAAACGGGAAAAAAAAACTTTTCATTGACTTTTAAAATGTAGGACGTCCTTCTACTTTTCTACATTAAAAACGGTTCTCACAATCCCAAACATATATTTCACACTTGTACAGTGTCAGAAACCACATAAGCAAGTCTTGTGGTGATTTCTGAACAACTTAACACGGTAAAGTGTGTGATTAAAGGGGAGTAAACATTTCTTACAAGTTACATCAGCCTCGTATCTCCAGTGCAAAATTTTTGACAGACTACGATCAAGAAAACTGTGTAAATTTGATTCTGATATTGATTTTTGTCTGTTTATGTAGTTGCAGCTGCCCCCACTATACCACCAGCCGCACAGAATGAGGTCGTTACTGAAGTCGAGGCAGGAACAGAGGCACCACAAGTCGCTCTGGTGATTGCAAAACGTCAAGCTCCTGAAGTAGCGACGGAAGGGAACTGTATGATCTACCGCTACGGCTCCTTCTCCACCACACTGCAAGTTGTTCGTAAGTGCCATCGCTACATCATCAGGGTCAAGACATAGCCTCTTATCTCCAGATCATTTTGACCATTTCTGTTGCTCTGTTCATTGAGAAATTTCCACAGAATGTAAAGAGCAGGTGGTGTTCGCAATTTACCAAAGATCTTTTCTTGATCACTTGACTCACAGTAGTTAGTGTTTTATTACAGTTTCACCCAAATTTACCCTTCTTTCTGTCCAAATGACCATCTAAAAGAGTCTATCGTAATCATAATCATATGCATTGTTTCCATCATTCCACAAAATCTCTTAATGCATATAACGCATGGTTCCATCCTCAGAGGGAATTGAGAGTGTGGAGATTGTGGAGGTCAGCAACGTTGCAGTTTTGGCCACAGAGGTCGAGCAGAATGCTGTGGATCTGACCATCACCTGCCAGGGAAGGTCAGTAAGCAATTTCCTCTGGGATCAATAAAGTTTTAATTCTGATCCGGATTAAGATAATCACATGATTACGCTTAGTTTCCATTCACATTTAACATCTTTACCTGCATTAAAGGAGAAATTTTAAAATAAAAAATTCACCTAAATTCTTCCGTCATCTGGGGATGAGAGGTAGTGGTGGCTTTAGGGAGATCAACAAAAGTTTTGTTGATGGGGCGGGATTTGTTGCATTCTATGGGAGCCCAATTGATGCTCCCCTGCCTGTCCTGTCCTAGGCAATGGCCTAGACAAACTTTTCCACAGGTCTACAGGAACCGTTCCGAATCTAAACTGTACTGTGATGGTACTGAACTTGCAGCACGTTTTGATGTTCCAGTGTATCTCAGTCCGGTAACGGAGTTTCTGACTCAGTCTGTCAGAACTGCTATTGTTATTGTGGTCTTGTTTCAGTTTTTATCCTTGTGATGAGAACCGAGCCCAGAGAACTTATTAGTGACGTCCTGGATCACCTTCACGTTTCTCACAGAGTTAAAGATAAATTTGTTAGGGTCGTAGAAAACTAACACTGAAATTTATCTTCAGCCCAAACAGACAGTCGTGCTTGTACTTTGTCGGCTTCCCAGTTGTTAGTTTGTTTCTCTTTATTTTGTTATTTTTGTGCGGACAGTAATTAAAAAGTGGCCTCTTTCCATTTTGTGATGTAACATTTCGACCAATCAGAAAGCAGTGATGCTTTATTTGTAATGGAGAAACATTTCATGTGCCAGTATCTCCACTTTATTACTGACAGTTTAGGCTAAATGACCAAAGTGAACTGTTTGGTTCCCTTAGTTTGCCGAACGAGGTGTGTACGGTGGTCTCTGACGCGGACTGTGCCAGCCCTGTGCAGACGGTGTGCAACTCTGTGACTCCGAACACTGAGTGCCAGATGATCCTCCGCCAGTTTTTTAACGACTCTGGAATCTTCTGCATTAACGTGTCCCTGACCAACGATGTCAGTTTCGCGGTGACCAGTGCAAGGGTCAGCGTGACTGTGGGTAAGAGACACTCTAATATGAACAAGGCTGTTGTAATGGGCTCCAGCTGTGTTCTGATCAATTATTTTCAATACAGTTTATTGTATTTAACCTCTCCAATGTCCAAGAGCCTCTAGTGAGTCCATGCTTTCCTTTTCTCACTCCTATAATTTAGAATAGCATAAGTTGACATAAGTTGTGATACTGCACATGATAAGGCTATTGCACATGAACTATTGCACATAATGAAGACATTGCACATAATATAATGATTTGTATAAATGTGCATGCACAAATATGTATGAATATGAATATGTATCTACTTTTGTAGATTCCGGTTCCACTGCAGGAGGCACGGTGACTGCAGTACTGGGTGTACTGGTGCTGGTCTGTGTTGTAGGTGGCATCGCTTTGGCTTATAGGTTAGTCTGAATCAGTTCTCTTTATGAACACGTGTTTACACTCCTGACAGTGACCAAAAATGTAAAGGGCTCTGTACAAATGGTCTTACTTTTCCAAGTGTCCAAATCAGTGTCCAAAATCACTGGATCTGATACTGGAAAAAGCCTGAAAGATCACATAAACCCTGAACGAGCAGCAGGGTTGAATGGACACACTGGATACTATATGGGTGTAGGAACTGGAGTTTTATAACTTACACAGCGCCCCCTAGAGGAAGTAGGGAGCCGTTTCAGATGCAGACAGACTTGTGTTATTAACAGATTAGCTGAGAGGGATAAAGATCGTATCAGATTAGTATCATTATCAGATACTCAAGGTTGGGATATCAGTATTGATAATGGTGGTAGTGTAGCAGATATACTTTTCATCTGTGATGTCATTAAATGTGAAATAAACCCTTAATTACATTGTTCTGAACATGTTTGATCCCTGACAAACAATTGGCAAAGATTTGCTCCTTAAGAATTAAATAATTAATCTGTGTAAAAAGTTTAATCTACCTTGAATATCAGTACACAACTGCATCTCGCCCAGAGTGTGTTTCCATCTTTAAAAGCAGCAGTTTTTCATTAATGAGATCAGGCAACATCAGGAGAACATAATGCAGGTTTAGTTTTTCAGTCACATCACTTATGTGTTGCATTTCACCTTTTTTTCGGCTGCTTTAAAGGAAAACATCAGCTCAGTCTCTGTCTGCCGGGTGTGAAATGGTCAGTTATGGTTTAATAAAAAGAGCTGAAAGCCGGATTCATTTTTTTACACTTATCATAGGAACCAGTGGGGGGAGCTGAATTCTGTCAGTTCTTGCAAGTGTGAAGCATCCAGTCTTGAAATCTGTCTGTAAATGTCTTTTTTCATGATTCAAGATTCAATACTTTTTTTAAGAACAGCATGTAGTGAAATGAGCTTGTGCAGTAAAGTTATCAAATAATTGAAATTCATTTCAAGAGAGAATTGAAAATGCTAAGGTAATAAAAATATACAAAAAAAATATGTTGCAGATAAACAAACATTACATTACATTTTAGAGGTGAGTCTTTTCCTAGAGTTTCCTAGAGTGAAGAATTTGGGATAATTCATCAGAATAGGGCAGATTTTTTTAGGATCCTGCCTGAATCATGCAAGGATATCAGAAAAGGCTTGACAAGCCTTTTTAAATTTACATTTGTAACATTTAGCAGATGCTCTAATCCAGAGAGATGCACAGCTCCCGAAAACAAATATGAGACCACTTAAAAAATGTTCAGTTTCTCAGGTTTTATCTTTTATAGGTGCAAGTATTGAACTGAACAGCTTGCCCTAGTTTTTAAGAACGACTGACAATATTTCTCCTAATTTACAAATAAAAATATTCTTCTTCAAAGTATCATTTTAAAGAGAATTGATGCAGTGTTTACAGAATTTGAAGAATTACCTTTGATGAACTTCTAGTAGCGTTTTACCATCCAACTGGTCTCATTGTGAGAGGAGAGTGTCGATTACAGCAGTGTTTTTATATTTTTTCTCATTAAATAAGATTTGATTCAGATGATCACTAATCAGTCCCTCATAAAGCAGAATGAGGTGCTTGTGTTGGAATTTAACAGACACTGGCATGGAATGTTTGTCATACTCATAGAGATGCTGATTTAAAAAGAAAGTGCAGTTTTTTCTTTTTTTTTTTTTAACCGGAGCTGTATATGTGTGCTTTGTAGTTTTTAGCGTCTGCCAAATGAATGTAATATTTAAAAAAAAAAATCCCTCACACCAGTAAAATCATAAAGAGCTGCGACCAAGCTGTCATTAACACATTACTTCGAACCCAAAACAGCCTCCTTCTTCCTCTAGAGGGCGCTATGTAAATTATAAAAGAGTTTCTACAACCATATAGTGCCCAGGAGCCCTGCACACATCTCCAGAGGATCGTTTTTTTCACTGTTTGTGAAGTTTTTGTCAATTGTGTTATTTTATAGGATGAATTTCAGCCCAACTTCCATTATAATTGAGTTTTGAATCACGACTTCTATCTTCCATGGTTGCAGATCCAACAAGTAGGTATCAGGTTAATCGCGTCATGAATAGTAACCCATGGCATGTGTTTCCACCAGGCGCTTCAAACCGTATCAGCCCCTGATGGAAGACTCTCCAGACACAAGTTCGAGAAACTCTGGCTGGACCTCGGTTCCGTTGTTCCTGTGGAACCTGCTGAGCCGACAGTCGAGTGGCGAAAGCCGCCCGCTGCTTCAGGGAAGAGTGGTGTGAACATCACTAACACACACTTCAACACGGCCTGGTAAAACCAGCCACACGAGGAACCAACCCGACACCACAGACCCTGTTTTTCCCATCCTGTGTTAGGCTGCAGGACTGGACAGGTCCTTAATAAGGTCATACATCTTAATATGCCAAACTAAACAGCACACAGCACGCCGGAACCACAAGGAACTATACAGGGCACTTTTAAAGAGCGCTGTTTTTCTTTTCAATATACACCCCACACAGGTTTGGGCCCATCCTCAGATTTAGGTCAATAAATGATACACTGCTTTTTGAAAAGTTAATTGCGACATTAGAAATGTAACTGACTTGTTTTCAATCTTTTATGGTCTGTAGTAGCACATTATTTAGCCACGAAGACTCAAACTGTTGGTTCTGAAGAGACACATCAGTTCTGTCTTTAGTGACTGACATTCACTTTGTGCTGATCTAGATTAAAGAAAAGTATCACTCAGTTCTTCAACCTCACACAGTTCCTTCTGGTTTACGGATCATGGGAGAAAAATCCATTCTTTATCAGGAAAATGAACCCAAGCTTCTTCAAAATTGGGCCAAAATTTTATCCAGTACAAAGAAAAGCAGAAAGTTTAGAGAGTGATGTCTCGTCCTCCCCAGTCTCCAGATCTTTCTCCCATTGAGCTGCAGGGACCAGCTGGAGACCCACAAGTTCCACACGATCCAGAACATCAGACAGAACTGTTTCTGCTGGAAAGGGTGCTGGGAGGGTTTGGGCACAAGTTATTTCTGAAAGTTGCTGAGAGGATGTGCTGCTGTGATAAAGGGGTGGGGGGGTATTTTGATGAAACTTTTACATCCATTAAACTGCACTTACAGTGTATATTATTACTTTGAACCAATCAAAACCAGTCAGTTATATTTGTTTTAAGTATTTTAACAGTTTTGTTGTGATAAAGCGTATAGTTTTTTTTAATCCAACGACAGGCCCAAATTTATGCAAAAGAAATTCTTAGTCAAACTGCAGTTTGCTGACTTTTTGAAAATGTGAAAGTAAGCACAAACCCTTGATAGACACACTTAAATATGACATTTTTTGCAAATTTGACACATTTTAGTGCACAGTTTGTCTTTGTTTGCTTTACTGGAACATAAAAAATAACCTGTGCAACAACTTTTGCTCAGGACACATTTTAATTGTGCAATAAAAAGTACAGAAGTGTGTTTCTGTAGAGAGTGTGTACAACAAAACATGTTTTGATCCTGGACGCCCCGACATTTTTGCATTAAAGCAACGGTGGAGCTGTCAATATATAGTTTACCCAAATGCACAAAACTTTTCCAGAGCTCTGTAGATTTATAGTATCATCAGGATATGTGTACTAGGACTGTTGGCGCCAGTAATGGCTCCAGTAATAGTGTCATTCTAAATTACCCCCCCACTCCACCCATTCAAAAGTGAAAAAAGGCACTTAAATATGGCATTTTCTTGCCATATTAGTACCCAGATTCTTTTAACATACATGTTATATGTATGTTCATTTAACATACATGTCATATGTATGTTCAAATGGTTCAAAAATAGTGGCATGAAGTTCTCATCAAGAATACATCCCAAACATTTCAGAGACTTTTTTGGACCATTTTTGTGGTGAACTTGCTTTAGGTGGCCTTAAAGTTCAGTGAAGAACCACCTAAACAAGTTGGACCTTCTTGAAAGCCTGGACGCCTGTTTAGGATGTGGTTAGTTTGATGGAACCTCAGAATGAAGGTGATGTTGCTCTTTTGGTTTAGAACTGGAGCTACTAGGCTAATATTGCTAACACTCAGAATCAGTAGTCACCCAAATTGTTTCTGTAAAAATATATTGGTAAAACTCAATCCCCTCAAACTACATCCAGATCTTTCCTGAGGCAAATTAGACCTGTGTGCGTTGTTTAGGACACAACATGACTTACTGTGAGCTGTAAAAACAAGTGGAACTTTAGCGCTGGGGGCTAACTCCAGGGCTGGTGTTCATAAAGCCGTCCTGAACCACACTGACAGATCTGTACGACCTCTGTGAAGATCTGGATGAGGTTTACAAGGCAGTTTTACAGCAACAGTACAAGCTATTTGGGTGACTATTGATTGAAATAGATTTTGTTAATTATCGCACTGTTTTCTTGTATAAATGTTCTCGTCACATATGTGGCTGTTTCAATGTGACTATTTTCCAACTTCTCTTTATTACTTACAATAATATATATATATATATATATATATATATATGTATACAAGAGAATGGATTATCAACATAATGTCACAGATCTGA
>JBBPCX010067670.1:0-13008 GCA_037974365.1 Hydrocynus forskahlii | reverse complement strand
AACATCCCTTGTGCTGAAATTGAAATGGAAACAAGTACCAAACCAGTAAAAAACAAGGTGGTATTAAATGAAACACTTATTTTATTCTGTGTATTGATGTGGAGGAGCTGTAGCTCTTTCTGGCAGCTCATTTTGGTTTCCTTCATTTAAGAGAAGGCTACTGACACTGACACTTTCTACTTAAAACTGAAGGTGATCACAGACAAACGTAGGATCAATGGTACAACATCAGAAATCTTTAAAACAAGCTTAATTTAATTAACTAAGAAATATTACATCTCTAAATTATTTTTGTTGATTGTTTTAAAGTTTGTTTCAATGGAGAGATCGCTCTGTGTAGTGATACATCTTTAAAATCACATCTCCTTACAGAACTACTGTGGCATAATATAAGTTGTAGTTATGGGAGTCAGAAGACACTACACTCTGGACTTGCGAGTCACTTTGCTGTGTCTTGGTCTACTCCGGCCATCTAGTGTTCAAATTAATCAAATTATTTCTTCCAGTGCAGACCGGATAAGTCTAATGAGTGGACTGTGCGATTCGCATGTACGTCATACTGATGTTGGACTTTGGTAAATTCACTCTCTAACAAAACTTTCTATATTTCCTCTGAGAAGACTCGAGTGCCTGCTCGTGATTTTTTCTTTGGAGTCTGAGTTGGATTTGACAGATTTTAAGCTGTATGAAATGATAGGGGAATATTTGAAGCTTAAAAATGTATGTGTGTTCAGTGTACGGGCTTTCTAAATCTGTGTGTGTGTGTGTGTGTGTGTGTGTGTGTGTGTGTGTCTGTGTCTGTGTGTGTGTGTGCATGCGTATGCCTGCATTGATGATATCATAAAAGAAAAATATCCATCATCACAGCTGCTTTTCTCAGAATGATGAGTTCAGTGTGGACTGATCCAGCTCACCTCCATCAGATACATCAGGTTTTATCATCAGAGTGAAGGAAGCAGCTTCAGCTTGAGTACATTCTTATCTGGAGTAGCTCACTTTAACTCCATCTCCTATAGTGCACCAAAACTCATTTAAAAATGTTTAATTATGCACTTATCTTATATCTATGTAAAACTGTTTTATACTGTATTAAATGTATAAGCATTCTGTAATAAAAAGGAATTTTGTCTAAATGTTACTGCATTCTTTTTTTTATTTTTGAGTTAAGATTTCTGGAAAGCTTGGACTGGGGAGCAATGTTGTGCATATGTACTATGTCTGAAGAGTCAGGTGGTTCAGAAAGTGTATGTAGGTGTTTGATAAGTGCATCTGTCACAGGCAACATTGATCCTTCTTCAGGGTCTTTCATCCTGTAGAGCACTACTGTTTATACCCCTTCTTGCTATGTTCCTTTTAATGCTCACACCAAACACCGCATCACTTCATCTTCATGTTTTCTATCACAGTTGTATGTCAGGTATCTTCAGAATTACCTTCATAGGTAGGCTAGTGATAATGTAATTTATCCCATAAGAGTTTCATAACCCACAGCCATCTATGATTTGGAGATATTTCTGCTGAGAAATAATTACTGGTCTATTTCCAGTAGCTTCCAGTTAAATCCAGAATTAAGTTCAAAGTATTACTCATTGTAAGTCACTAAATGGTTTGGACCCTGAATGTGTCTGAAATGTTTGATGAATATCAGCCTAATCGGTTGGCTTTAGCTCGAAAGGACCCGGTGCACTAGTGGTTCCAAGAAATGTAGGTAAACAAAATTATAAAAGTGAAGAATCTGAGGACATTCTGTGGAGGAGAGAGTCTGTAGAAATAAACAAATACATGCAGGTACACACAACACAAACTAATACACACAGTTCATTTTCCTGTAATGCTCTGTTATTATTACATTAGTCTCATTGAAACAGTAATTTATTAATAGTCTTTATTTGAGTTCAGTGCTGGACTGGCCATCGGGCCGGCGCGGAATCTCGTTATGCTGAAACAAAGCGAAATGCACACATAAGACCAAATTCCGGGTATTTGAGGACATTTGAAGACTTTTGATGGGGATATTTGGCCAGAATTTCCAGGAAAAGTCCAGAGAAGCGCTCAGGCCGGAGAGACGTGCACGGAGAATCGCTCGTGTTTATCTCAGAAAAAGTAAGTGTTTGGATTGTATGCCACTTCGCTAAAAGTGTCTTTTTGCTGGCTGGGTTGTGGTAAAACTGCTTTGGAGTTGTTTTAATGTGTTTTGAGCGACACATGAACATGTGTTTATCCAATATGTTTCTGTAAGCGGCACCACTGTAAGATGAGGTAGAAACTCCGTTTAGCCATTATCCCCCACGGAACCCATCCTTCTTGTTCATCTTGAGACAAAAAACAGCAAAGACTGCTAAAAACAATGAAGGCAGTTCTATTATTACTCCACCTCAAACGCTCCTAGCTGTGAGGATATCAGAAGCCTGAGAGCAGAGACGAATGTGTGGTTGTGGTTTGGCTTCTGTCTGTTCTAACTGAGCTGTGTGTGGGGGGAGGGGTCATGTGGGGTCGTTGTCGAGGGTCAGAAACTTAAAATAAAAGTTAAAACAGGATCAGTCAGTCAGTCATTACCGGGATAGTATGGAGCTCATTTCTCTGTAATACTCTGTGAGTAAATGTGTCTTTATGTCTTCAGCAGAGTGAGAGTTTCTGTAAAGTGATGAGGTTGTGTGTGTTTCAGTCAGAATTGAATGCTACAGTTTCCCATTTCCCAGGTTCAGGTTTATCAATGTAGTCATATCTGTTATGTGAATATGTGTGTGTGTGTGTGTGTGTGTGTGTTTGTTTGTATTTAATGGACTGTACTGGAGTAGATGAGTGTGTGCAGTGTGTTCTGTGTGTGAATGAGAAGACAACAGTAAAAAGTGTTAAAGCTCTTTTCACTTGCCACTGTTTAGACTGCTATCATTTTTGTGAGATAAATCATCAGTGATAACTGTTATGTTTGATTGGTAGAGAAGCTGTTTTATCTTCTCTTGGTTGGGGAAATGCACTGCCCATCATTCATCACACACCATTCAATCTCGGTTGAATGGTGGATGTTGACTTAAGTTTAGCTTTACAGGTCTAAGATACAGACGTGGACTACTTGAGCACTGATGTACGTCACTCTGGATAAGAGCGTCAGCTAAATGCCGTAAATGTAAATGTAAATGTACAGCTCTGAGATTTCTGTCTGAAGAGACAAAGTTTGAATTGGGTTTATTTATTGAAGTAGGTATAAGAAAACAAGAAGAAATAACGATGCAAAGGTACAAAGGTGCAAACAGGCACAGGAGAGTACAAGAGGATTACAGACACATTGAAGAAGACAAACACATTATATACATATAATGTGTCTATATAACATATGTATAATGTGTGAAATTAAAATAATATAAATTAGTTGTCAGTGCTGGTTTTGGTTGCAAGTTGTAGTTCATACTCAGTTTTGACTGATGGAGGTTTATAAGATGATTTGAGTGTTTAGATCACAAACTGCACTGTTTCTGCTAATAAAGTGGTAGTCAAAGTCAGTGATGTGAGTTTACAGAGGATCTGATCTGTCATATTAAAGTTTGTCTGGTGCACTAGAGCGTTACTATCATGAGGTGGAAATGAGATCATTCAGCTTCAGAGCAACAGAGAAAACTTTATTTTCAAGGTTTTAAGCAGCCTGTTGGTATATAACAGATTTTTTATTGTCAACTTTGTTTAATTTTTTAATATACATTAATGTGAACATAAAAGAACAAACAAAAAACCCTTCACCACTCTGCATCCCACCCCACCCTGGCTCTGTCTGATTGAGGCGCAGCAGTTTAAACCTCTGCAAAGTACAAAGGGTGACAAAAGTAGTAATACCTGAATGAAGGTCAATTAGTCAGGCGTCACCGGCAGCTCAGTAAAATAATAAACAATATTTGCCATTTATTATAGAACCTAGCAATAGACCCTCTCAAAGTGTACTTAAGCTTTTCTAGTTTCAAGAAATACATGGTGTGACTAAACCACTGGGAAGTGAACACGGGTGTATAGTCAAACCACATACATTAGACATGATCTAAAAAAAAAGACAACCAAAAAGATCTCAGTTTTGGACATAGAAATAACATGTGAGTCAAATGAAATGGGGAGCTATGACATTTATCGCACTCATCAGATACCTCAGGATATATGGTAGAAAGACGTGCTTTAGGAAGGTGAATCCTATGTAAGATATTAAATTGTATCAATCCAAGGCGAGCACAGGAAGTAGTGCTTCTTATATAATCGACGGCAGCTTCCCAGCTTTCTTCAGATAGACTCAGACCCAATTCTCTTTCCCAGGCTGACTTGATTTCAGTGAATGGGTGAGTGTTCAAGGATAAAAGAAAGTTGTATAATTTCAAAATCACTCCTTTAGCATAAGGATCAGTTGAAAGCAAATCTTCCCAGGCCTGCTTCGGAGCAAGTAGAGGAAATCCCCAGATTGTTTTGGAGAAAAACTATGGATTTGAAAGTAGTGGAACATGTGGGTCACGGGTAGATCAGAGGCAGAGGACAGGTTAGAAAAGGAGTCAAACACCCCATCTACAAATAAATGCCTTACAGATGTAATACCTTTATCATGCCATAAGCTAAATGTCGAATCCAGAAGTGAAGGGGGAAAAAGATGATTGTTCTTGATATTAGCTGAACCGGAGCAAAACTTAAAGCAATGTCTAAACTGAGACCAATTCTTAAGAGTGTTCAACACAACAGGATTATTTGTATACTGGGCAGGTCTAATAGGCAGTGATGAAATTGGTACTAAGGGTACTAAAAGATGTAACTCAGTGGCATAGTATTTGAATATGTGCAGCCCAGTAGTAGAGTTGAAGATTAGGTAAAGCCAAGCCACCACTAAGTGTGCACTTCTGCAAAAGGCTTTTGCGAATTCTGAATAATAGGTTTTGTCTTGAATAATAGGTGTGTGTGTGTGTGTGTGTGTGTGTGTGTGTGTGTGTGTGTGTGTGTGTGTGTGTGTTTTCAGGTGTTTCACACTCAGGAGCTCCATTCTCAGTGTTCAGTCTGATCAGTAGTTTAATGGCAGAGTGTGTGTGTGTGTGTGTGTGTTCAGGAGCTCCATTCTCAGTACTCAGTCTGATCAGTAGTTTAATAGCTGAATTCGGCATCACTGAAATGAATTTAACAAGTTTCTGTACCTTTGTGTATGTTTTTTTGAGGTTACGTAGGTAATATATAATAGATACACTGTCTACAGTCTCACAGTGGAGTGGAAGTGGAAAGTTCAGTACTTAATGAAATGTCTCTGTGTGGTCCAAACTTGTAAATATCCAGCAGAAAGGAAAGAAATAAACACTGATGAACACTTAATGGTCAGCACTGTCTCATCAATATTCTGTATTCCCATGATTCTTTGCAAGCTTTTACATCTCTGTATACAGTCCATAAGCAGTAGATCAGTGATTAATTTGTTTTGTTTGTACCAGATCGGTAAATTTCAGAGGACCCAAGCACAGAGACTGTGAGAGAGCTGGGGAATCTACACTGAGCGGCAGAACAAAGGAACCACAGGAAAAGAGTCACAAACTACAAGAGAAAAGGGCCACAGCTTGAACATCATTTTGTCCCAAAAACAGGTGGATAAAAGGGAAGAAGAAAAATGGGAAAAAGTCAGGAGGCGCAGGCTGATGAATCTCAAAAAAAAAAAAAAGATGACTGTTAGATAGACCTGGGTACACCTGAACATATCTGGTTTAGTCCGTGTGTAAAATAAAGTTCAACCACTGAGACCAAACACACCGTGTGCTTGCGAGTTCTGCTCATAAAGGGAGTTTTTCAGATGGATGTGTTTTGTAAATGTTTTAAATCAGATTCACTAAGAAGGACACCAGTGAGTGGTCTTTACCCTGCAGTGTCTCTGAGGGTCAGTGAAGACCTTTCAGCTCCGAGAGATCAGCAGTAACTGCAGAATCAAACTAATGACCAGACTCTGACCTGCTGATACACACTGATATGGTAAATAAGTGTTTCACAGATTTATCTGTTTGTCTCCAAAACGATAAAAACAACATATTATTATTATTCCTCCGTACCCACAGCCGGTAGTGAGAATATCAGAGGTCTGAGGAGAGATGAGTGTGTTTTTTGTCCTCTGTTCCTGTTCTGCTGTGTGTTTAACAGTGAAGAGGGGAGGAGGGAAGTGTTAGAGGGGCCAAAATCTGTATAGAATATTCTCATTTGTCTGTTACACACTTTTAGTGAGTAGAATTAACACTTTATTCTCAATAAAACAGTAATTATCAGAATTTTCTTGGTTTATGATCTTAATGAACTGCAGAACAGCAGCATCTTATACTGCTTCATGTACTTTTTAACACTCATGAGATGATTCACACTGTTTGTTCTGCATGTGTCGCTTCACACCACAAACTCATCTCACACTTTTTCAGCTTCTTAAAAAGTCAGTCTGTGTGTGTGTGTGTGTGTGTGTGTGTGTGTGTGTGTGTGTGTGTGTGTGTACAAGCTGCTGTGACCTTTCCCACATTTCTTTTTTTTGTTTCTTCTTTGGACTTTATGTGACATGGTATGTGCAAATACTCAAAACAGTCATAATACGTTTTTACACTGTCTAAACTCTCTTTATCCCTTTAAACAGTGCCTTTCAGACTGATATATGTAAATGAGCTCAATTCTGATTGGAAGCTCCAAATTTTGCATGAATCAAAAAGTCAACATTCATGTTGATGAACAGATACATGTAAATGTACTGGTACTCTCTCTCCCTCTCCATCTCACTCTCTCTACCTCATGAAGTGATGACTGTTTAATACGAAGAACTGCTCAGTCAGTCAGTCATTACTGGGACAGTGTGGAACTCTCTGTAATACTCTGTGAGTAAATGTGTCTTTATGTCATTCTCTAGATGGTGAAAAAGTTTGTTATATATTAAGAATGTTGCTGTATAACAGGGCTAAAATTTTGTAAGAGTTTTATAAATGATGAGGTTATAGATGATGAGGGCATTGTGCATATGTGTTTGTGCGTGTGTGTGTGTGTGTGTGTGTGTGTGTGTGTGTGTGTGTCTGAGTGTGTGTGTGTTTGTGTGTGTGTGTGTTTGCTCCTTCTATAAATGATGAATAAGCAAAACTAACTGCAAAGAGAACTTCAAGATCTCTGACACATACATAGATCTCTCTCTCTCTCTCATGTGATCTCTCACACACACACACTCTCTCACTCTCTCTCTCTGTCTCTTACATGATCTCTCACAAACACACTCTGTCTCACTTACTCAATCTCTCTCTCTCTCTCTCTCTCTCTCTCTCTCTCTCTCTCTCTCTCAGGAAGTGTTTAACAGAGCACTTCTCAGTCTGTCAGTCAGTCATTACTGGGACAGCATGGAGCTCAGTTCACTCTCTGTAATACTCTGTGAGTAAATGTATCTTTATCTATTAAACAGAGTGAGTGTTTCTGTGAAAAGGTATTGATATTTCATGTGAATGTTGTAAGTGATGAGGTTGTGTGTGATGAAGTCAGTGTGTGTGTGTGTGTGTGTGTATCAGGCAGCATTCAGACAGTAACACTTTTCACTTAACACAGTTTCTTTTCAACATGTGCCGGTTAATCATTGCATCCAAATCGGTCTGTGAATGTTTTTACAGATTGTGTATAAATGATAATATGACAATAAAACATTTTTGTTGGTAATGTTTATATGTTTATTAAGTTACTTTTATATCTTATTTCCTAATAATGAAGCTGAAATACAGTGATGAGATTTCATCTCTGGTCTTGTAATGTAATGAACTGTGTGAAATAATTATTATTGAGCAGGACGTGTTTTTAGAATTTTATTCATACTTTGTGATGGCAGATGGAGGTTTAAAAGATGATTTTAGTGTTTAGTTCACAAACTGTTCCATTAGTGCTGCTAAAGTAATGTTGAGACAGTAAAGAGTTAAAATAAATAGAGATACAAGTGAAGAGATAAAGAGATGAGTGTGTGGTTGTGGTTTGGCTTCTGTTCTAGTTCAGCTGTGTGTGTTCAGCACTGAAGCAGGAGGAGGAGCTGTTAAAGAGGAAACTGTGATGGGGCACTAACTGACTTTTAGAGTGTAGGGAGAATAACACACACCTTGCTCTCTTTAACACTGGGGCTGCAGAGACACCGGCCCCAGGAAAGGTCCGATTTTGTCCCTGTTCTTTTACTCCACACTCTAAAAAGCATGTTACAGTTTTTCTCAGATGCTGAACTACTTTTTCAAAACAACACATTCTCTATTCAGCCGGTCCAGCCTGTGTAACACTAACAAATTTTGCGAAACTCCCCATATAACTCACTTCACCCTCCTATTGTGTTCATTTAGGCTTAACACTCTTGACCGGGAACATGTTAATCAATAATAAATCCATGATAATATATATATCACCACCTAATGTTGTGTTAAAACTTTCTACTAACTCAACTTTATGTGAACATCACAGATTTTGAACTTTCATTTCCTATTTATGGCTTGTAGGCGGGGCGGCACGGTGGCGCAGGGGTTAGCGCTGTTGCCTCACAGCAAGAAGGTCCTGGGTTTGATTCCCGGGTTGGGCGCAGGGTCTCTCTGTGTGGAGTTTGCATATTCTCCCCGTGACCGCGTGGGTTTCCTCCCACCACCAAAAACACGCGTGCATTGGGGATAGGCCAATTGAACACACTAAATTGCTCCTAGGTGTGAATGGTTGTCTGTCTCTGTATGTGGCCCTGTGACATGCTGGCGACGGCCTTCGCCCGTAGCAGCTGGGAAAGGCTCCAGCCCCCCCTGACCCCGAGTGCGGGATAAAGGGGTAGAAAATGGATGGATGGGCTTGTAGGCCTCATTAACCTAAGACTGTACAACTTGTTTTTTTAAGAAAAAAATATTGTAGAGATTATTTTGACTGTAACACAGACTAAGATGAAACATTTTGTTCTGTTTATCACAGAGAACCTCATTTCAGTGTTTACCAAGGACAGTTTTTGCCCCTAGGTGTGAATGTGAGTGTGAATGGTTGTCTGTCTCTGTATGTGGCCCTTAAACCATTAAAAATTTCTTAAAAAGTGGCACAAAATCACATCTGTTGTGTTCCTAGTCAAAAGTGACAG
Organism: Hydrocynus forskahlii; assembly: GCA_037974365.1. Lineage (NCBI taxonomy): Eukaryota > Metazoa > Chordata > Actinopteri > Characiformes > Alestidae > Hydrocynus > Hydrocynus forskahlii. The sequence goes on along the minus strand of JBBPCX010067670.1, from coordinate 3,926 downwards.
TTATGATTTACTTAGAAGAGAAAAGGCAAAGTTTTTTTGTGGTTGCTAATATATAAAAGGTGGTTGCTATGGTGTCAGAGTGGGTTGCTAAGTAGTTTTTAGGCGGTTGCTGAGTAGGAGGTTGTGGCTAAGTAGTTTCTAGATGGTTGCTATCGAATACAATAACATTGCTCAGGAGTTTCTAGGCAGTTGCTATGGTGGAAGAGTTGGTTGCTATGGTATCTGTATCAAAGCAATTTCCTCCAGGATCAATAAAGTTTTCTGATTCTGATAGGTTTTCTGATTGCTAGGGCGTTGCTAGGTGCTTGCTGTTGTGTAGGAGGGAGTTGCTAGGGAGTTTCCAGATGGTTGCTATGGTATAAAAGGTGGTTGCTACAGTGTAGGAGGCTGTTGCTATGTAGTTTCCAGGTCGTTGCTAGGGTGCAGGACTGGCTGGGGAGTTTCTATGTGGTTGTAAAGGTAAACAAGGTAAACGTTGCTCAGGTGAAGGAAGCGGTTGCTATGGATATTATGGGGGCAGGCCAATCTCAAACTTTCTTCAGGAATTTTTTTTTTTATTTGAATGAACTGTCAACAGATGTGGTTCCCATGGAGTAAAAATGGAATTGGAGATCATACGTTTCTGTGGGGGAAAGGGGGACATAAGGTGTGTGTGAGTGTGTGTGTTTGTGAGTGTGTGTGTGTGTGTGTGTGTGTGTGTGTGTTTATATGTGTGTGTGCTCAAAGGCACCAGCATGGTGGGGTGTGGGAATGTTCTTAAACTCTGTTTTATACGCTAATCTTAGTCTTACTAATTAATTTCTAATGAGTGTACAATAAAACATACAAAATGTAATAAAAATTCTCAAATATTTTTTTTATGCATTCCAGTGCCTTGTGTAAACAAAGTCATGGGACCTTAGAACAAACCGATAAAATTAACAGTGTTTTCTAGAGAGAAAATCTGAAAATCGGTCAGATTTGACCGGAACACAATAGGAGGGTTAAACAGTAAAACACAACAGTCAAACAATAAATACATACAAGCAATCAGGAAACATTTCAGGCAAATCACTCACTCACTGCAGGAAAATCTGTACGCACTGAGAACGAGCAACACAAGAACGAGAAAACACATCTTCACTGCAGGTGTAATCATTTTATTGGGTGTCTAAGCAAACACAAATAGTGAACACCAATTCTGTAATGTGAAAGAAAAAAGAAAACAATTTACTCTTGACTTCTCCAGAATGTACAGATTGCCAGTCCGCCCCTGCCGCTCCTGATCTGCGGTGAAAATCGGCCTGCAGGTCTTCTTTCAATTCTGTAAAGACAAATACTGTATGTAATGTAGAATCTAGAATGTAGATCTGATAACTGCATGAACTGTAATCTAGATTAGGATTACAGCAAGTGAATGTTACATACCTACTTTCCCTCTTGAATGTTCGAGTAATTGAATCCACACATGACTGTGAGACATTGCACCCTTAGACCAGCCTCACGCATGGAGAGACCATGATTACTGTAATGACATGGTCAATGACAGTAGCTCTAATTTCATGGCTGACCCCTGTTCTTGGTCGTCTTTGTCCTTGTCCTCTTCTATCTCTTTATCCAAGTCTGCGTCCTCTCTGGCCTTGTTCCATTTAGTGTTTAAAATGAAACTACATTACCACAAACGTTTATACTTTGTTAGCACATTTTGAGAGGTTTAGAGTTCGTTTTGCAGGAAGTAGTTAACCAATTGCAAGGCTGGCCTAATTTCAGCCTGTGTTTTGGGAGTGTGATGTAGCAGCTGCAGCTGTTGTGTAGCTGATTGCTTGTTAAGACACTTCCATTTGATTTTGCTCTTACCAAATGATCACTGTGACTCGTGTTTTGCAAAATGTCCTTCAGCAGTGAAAAGTGATGCACAATCAATGATAACGTCTCTGTAGTTGCTCTTTTACTCCACACTCTAAATATATGTATTTGGAATCGATATCTTAACTAATGGCTTGATCAATGCAGCAAAGCGTTAGAGAAAAACTGTAATACCCCTTTATGAAGGATGCCATTCACATTAACAGTGTACATTTTGTTTCCTGCTGTTTATTTCTTCAATGGCTTTTGAACGCTGGCTGCATAAAATATTAATGTGTGTAAACGATCATTGTTTGCATCCTGAACAATCAGGCAGCAATTCATTTTTGTTTGAAATCGATGTTGAAAATATTAATGTGTGCAGCCTAGGAGGCAACCATCTACAAATCACGCTGCACTTCTCATGCTGTTTCAACACTTCAGACCTACATGTGTCTTTATCCCTCTTCCTGTTTCTCATTTCACACCACAGTCTGATGGACAGAATAGACTGAGGTCTCTCTCTTTTATTTCTCTTTTCTTTTTTCTGCAAACCTGCTTCTTTGAGTTTGCAGATTTAGGTTCATAAAGGAACAGTATCACTCTTATTCTCAGCTCTGGTCCTCTGATAGAACTTCACATCAAATGTGTTTGTTTGATCCTGTATTGGCTATCACAAAGCTTTCCGAGTTTACGTGTGTTTCCACTAGATGGCGCTTGTGCGCTTAGAAACCCATTTATTTCGGTAATCTTTTATTAGTTTAATTTGTATACCTTTATATTTTGGTTATTTTTATAATGTTTATTGTGTTTTCTACTTACAATGGTTGTTTACTCAAGTAAGACTGATTCATTCCAAGAGGTTTTGGTTATGTGTTATTTTATTCCCATTATGCCTTTGCTTGGCACTTCCTGTTTTGTCATCTGATGGAAGAATGCTATCCTCGCAAGGTTTAAAGTGCATTTCTGTGCAATCATAAGCCATCCAATCAAGAAACTTAAAGAAATACCCCCTCTCTTAATTCATGAGCAGGCAAAAGTGGTATGTGAATGTATTTTTGTTCATTTATGAGTTTAAAACTCGTATACATGTCTTTCATCTAATTGAATGTGTGACTGTTTGTTATATACTCGTCCTGTTTATTTAGTTCTACGGTGTTGGTGAGAGCATTAAACATCTGTAAAGGAACCTGAGCCTTCGCGTTGTGACTAAGGGAGGCAGAGTCAGGGCTCTATGTGGGCCAGTCAAGTTCTTCCACACCAAACTCAACCAACATATCTTTATGAATCTTGCTTTGTGCACTGGGGCACAAAACATAAATGCTGGAAAAGAAACGGTCCCCAAACTTTGTTGGGAGCACGGTGTTGTCCAAAATGCCATGGTATGCTGAAGCAGTAGGATTGCCCTTCACTGGAAGTGCGGGGCCAAGCCAAAAACGTGTGTTCCAATACTTTTGTCCATATAGTGCATTTGCCGCCTTCTCTCAAACATTACATTTTATTCTTCATGAATAAGAGCTGAGTTATGTCGGTAACATTCACTTTAGCACAATGGTGTCTAGTGAACGGTGTTTCTTTTACTAAGTCTTTATGAATTCTGCTTCTCTTTCTTGACCTCATGGTGTTTTCTTTTGAGGCCAAGGAATAAGGTGCATATGATGTCATTTTTCCTTTGACTATTTGACCCCAGTGGTTCACAAAATCAGTCTGGGGACTCGGTTCTGTGCACTTTGTTTTGTTCTGCCAACTGATTGGGTAATCATTTTAATCGGGTGTGCTTGATGACTTACCCCCTTTGTTGCCAAACAAAACTGTCAGAATTAAACAGCATGGTGGATAAAACAAATGTAAAATTAGAAATTTATTTTTAATCCCCAGACATCATTTTTGGGACCCCTGGAAGTGAACGACTGATTGGTTTATTAACTCCTGAGATGAATAAAGTGTGTGTAAGTAAGTGGATCCTTCAGATCTGGAGTTTGCCACTCCTACTCCAACTTTCTCTATGCATTGTAGAGCTGCACGATATGAACAAAATATCAGTATTGTGAATTTACTGCTGCATTTTGGTCTTGCGATGCCTTTAAGATATGAAAGGGAAA
>JBBPCX010067669.1:0-13009 GCA_037974365.1 Hydrocynus forskahlii | reverse complement strand
GGTTGTATATATGTGTATATGTATATATGTGTGTGTCTATATATATATATATATATATATATATATATATATTACACACACAAATACATATGTAGAGTGGGACCTTTGGCAATGCTGTAAATGTAATCTAATGGAAGACTTTATCTGTATCCAGTGAGAGAGAGGGAACAGTAAGTCGCCTCATCATCACAGTCAGTCAGGCTACAGATCACCCCCCTCCCTCTGCCCTGCTTTTTCTGGAGTGGCAGTGGAAAGTCGCGTGACTCTGCTGGTAGTCACTTATTAATACTTTCTACAGACACCCATATGTGTTTGAATGGCCTGCTCTCCTGCACACTGGGCTGTGCTGCAAACTTTTTGTCCGGTTTAATGACTAACCGGTATTTGACATTCAGACATCCGCTTTTCAGGCATTTCTGTTACTCCGATTTTATTTACTGTGTGAATACAGGGTAAGTAATAGAGCCTACTGTCATTTCAAGGGCTCATCTCAGTCATTTAAATACTCTAGTATTTGTTCATTATGTCAGAATCCTGTACCTTATTTATTATTCAAAGCTTCGTCTTTCATTGATCTTTACGACCCCACTACAACTGTAATGGATTCCTGATAACTTTCAGGGTTAGAGGCTTGTTTATTGTTTTAAACAAAATTCATAGCAACAAAACAAGGAAGACGTGACCATTCTCAATGTTGGCCTTGCTGAAAAGCAAGATATAAAAGAATCGTGTCATACCCAGGTAACATTAGCCAAAGATAATCCCCTCTATGATTTCGCAAGTCACTTTCGAAATGATAGCAGTTATTAATAACCAGTTTAGCTGATAAGTAAATTATAACTATTCGAGCTTTTTATAACTATAATTGTTATTTTTTGGCTATTTTAGACTAAATACAGACATTTCAAGCTTGTCAGAGACATGTCCTGTTTTATCTGAAGCTTGTAACAGACTTACGTAGTATTTATAGAATTATTTTGTCAGAAATCTGTTGGTTAGGTTGCTATTTGTATTCACAGTGACATATCTAGGACTTCCAGAAGGTCTAGAGTGATGGTTTTCCCACCTACTGAAAATCTAACCATGACTGGTTGATTCCAGTGTCACCATTGTAACATGTATGCATTCCAATGGTGAATTAGACTTTTAGCCCAGGGTTTGAAGGTCTAACCAATGGGAGAGGTTAATTAGTTCATTCTGTAACAATGAGACCAAAATTCTGACTGGATCATTTTCTGTTGGGCATTTCTGGAATTTAACTATTATTTCCAGCCAAATAAGAGTAATACTGCAGTGCTTACCAAGATTAAACATGATACAAACATACATTGAGCAAAAAACATAGACGTGAATTTTATTGTTAAAAGAGAGAATGGGTTTTTCATCAAGAAAGGGTTTTGAGTCATTAATCCTGAATGAGATTTATATTCACCTACTGAAACAATTTCACCCTTTATGAAATTCAGCTTGGGCCACTAGATTAGAAAGAGGCTCAGTAAATCAGCCAACTGGGAAAATACATGACTAAACAAAGATTTATATCTAGAACTTAATTATGTCTCAATGCTGTTTTGAATGTAAGCCAAAAAAAATAATCTAATTTAGTGGCCCCAGTTGAATTTCCTGCCAGACTCATATGTCTCCTTATCAGACAGAACATTACTGCTGTGAACGTCATCTGCCCCTCAGTCTCATTGGGATGTATATTGCAAAACGATAATAAATCTGTTTGTTATGACTAAAAAAAATGAACATTTTCGTTTAAAAATGAATTGTCATAAATGAACAAACATTCTTAAAATTCAGGTTAATTAAAAATATAAACTTCTACAAATACAAATGAGTAAGTATTACTAAATAAATGATGGTTGTTAAGGATTGCAAGAAGAAACACTGAGAATTCAAGGCTGTAAAATGGCCCCCAGCACCCTGCAGACTCATTCACACTACTGAAGTTGTTAGAACACCTCAGGACCTTGCAATCCTTCTTTGCTGAAAGCTCACGTGGTGTGTTGTGGAAAGCCAGTTCTCATTTTCCATGACAGGCCCCGTCCCTCAGCTGCATTTCAAATACAGCCGGTATGGGATTAAACACACTAGCCGGCCATCATTAAACTATTATGTAAAAAGCTGAAAAAGTCCACATATAACATTAACATGCTTATTAAAATATTTGTGTTTATGCTCTTAGAGGCAGTTTATACTGTTTCAGCTGGATGTGAAACATATTGGAACACGTCCACATAGTCTTGTAAGTGTCTGTGCAAGTCACTCATTTTCAAAATCCACTCAAAGACACTCAAAGCCAAACAAACTCATTTCAATGAGAGGGAGACTTTACATGATATCTTACTACACGCAGTACTTTATTTCACAGAGAAAGAAGAACATTGTGATGTAAAACACACTGTAACTAAACGGAGGTCTCTCCCGCCAACCAGGCCCCCGCCAAGAAAACTCGCAGGTGATAAATAAAGTCTTTGGTAATACAAATACATAAATACAGGAATTAAATAGTATAACTAAGAATATTCACAAAGTGTACAGGTACATGGTAGTGACTCCTATCACCACGTCGTCACTGACATCCTTTATAATACATTCACACAGTTTCTTGGATCATAATTTAGTTACATCATCTGAGTTTCAAGTTAAGACATAAATAGAGATTCCTGCGCTAAAGTGCTTCGCGTTGTGGTTAACACACCAACTGACCTTTAATAATATGGTGAAATGTTACTCTGGAGTGTGCTCGTGGCTGAACAATCTATGTAACAGAACACACACTCTCTAGGGCACCGTTTCCCAAACCTGGTCATGGAGACACACTGCCTTATATGTTTTAGTGCCTTCCCTTCTTCACCAAACCCACTGCAACACAGTAAGGGCTTGTTAACCAGCTGATTAGTTGCATCAGTTGTGTTGAGAGAGGTGAAAACCTCCAGGAGCAGGATTGGAAACACAGCTCTAGTGAACATCGTTCAAAAGTCCCTCAAAAGTCACGCGGCCAAAGCCACAGACGACGAAAGCAGTGAACAACAGCAGTGCGTAACTGAGGCAATGTGATTCTCCTACTGATCAAGGATGGAAGGGCAAAGGTCCCAAAAATAAGCCGCTGCAAGAGGTGGGCCCAGTTTTGACACAAACACAGACATACACAGGGAATTATCAGGGTCAGGCAGTGACGCAGTGATTACGCGAAAAACCCCATTTCACCACTTTTGCAGCAAGATGTCCAAAATAAATAAATAGATATATAAACACAACAACAAAAAGGAAAAAAAAAAGAACAGAAAACAAATAGCAAGGTTCGTGGTCGGAGTGTGCGGGATGGATTAGAGCCCTGTCCTTGTGCACACACTTGCAGTAAGCTCTTTAAAAAGTACAGAGATTCACCAAGTGCTCAGCATTTTAAAAGCATTTTAATGATCAGTCACGAGACATGGAAAGTACTGATTACAGCAGAGGAAATGGTGTTTTTTTTTCTTTTGTTTTTCTTTTTCAGATCAGCCCTAAAGCGCACAGGCAGGATTACAGCTCCAGCAAGATTCGAGCCTCATCATGGGACTAAGAAGTAACTGGCCAAAGCAAATGTTGCCCCTTCCAAGATACAGGATCACTTTAGGTAGCAATGATTTGTGATCAAAAGAAGGAAGGACAAAACGAAATTACAGTATGATGCAAATCAAGCAAATAAAAGAAGTGTCAAGTATTGTCAGGTTTTGGTAGATTCCTTGCTTTTTGGAATGATTCGGAAAGATGTTTTTTCACAGAAATAACTAGAATAAGTCTATCAAAAATGGTCTGATTGGACTGAAATGGACATACTATGCACTCCTCAAAGGGAACGTTCAATACTTAGTAAACAAGTCTTGGTAGAAACACTCACTCAGGACCAGGGAGGCACTTGGCTTTTGGGATTATTCTGGCCGTTTCATCAAGGATTACACATTCTCAACACTTCACGTGGCTTAAGATATTCAGCTATGTGTTTATTTAAACAAAGGCGAGCCATGGCATCAGCCTCTGGCTATTTTCAGGGCTGTTGTTTTACGCCCTAAAGGCACTGGCGGGGTATTTTCGGGGCAAGCACCCGCCCACGAATTCAGACACAATCATTACGAGAAAAAGGGAATCCTTAAAATACACACCGAGCATTTCCCAGCGTTTCTGGGGCATGCATGGCATGGCATGGCATGGCATGGCATGGCACTAACAAAATCTGGCACGCTCTTCTCTGAAATGCTGGTAGAACTATAATTTCATAATCTTTAATTAGCACAACAGCAGGTCCTGAGAATTTGCTGAGCCTGCTCTCGTTTTAAAATATCTGCATATAAATGCATGGCAGTAAAGACCAAACTGTTCTCTTTTTTAAGAGTACATTGTTACATCGTTTGTAAATGATTACTTAATGCCAGAAAGTGTGTTATTTCGATCTTTGAAGACTCAAATCAGTAGGGGATAATGTGCTGCATGTATGTGCTTTTAATCAGGAAAGGTTTTGGAAAGGCCTTCCTTTTACTAGTGAAGATAACCCCAACAGTATTCCAGTGTTATAACACTGCTGTTATAAGACACACATTAAACAGCCCTTCCTGTTTCATGAATAATGTGAGGACTAATTCAGTGATCATCCAAGTTCAGTGTTATTGTGTGCTATTCGCATGGCCTTGACCAATTATTTATGATTTAAATAAAGGAAAACAATGGGGGGTTCTTCAGATCTCTCTCATCTACTCGGCATTGTCATTATTCTCCCATGCTGTCACCTTGCTCTTGGGATGCAGAGGGAAGAGGTAAGAGGGTTCAGTCTCTTCTGGAATGCATTGGCATTGATTTGACAGAAATCCCATCGCACTCCTGGATCAAATCCACATTAGAGGCTTAAACGGTTTGATCACTGGCGTAGAAGTTAACAGCCTTATGTGAGGCTGCCTCCTGTTTGCGAACGGCCAGTAGGTAATTTATCATCGCAGACCAAAGATCACAGTCCAACACACCACTTTTGCGCAGAAGACCAATGAAAGAATGTGAGACCGCTTTCTCGTATTAGAGGGATTACAATATCAAAATGTTTTTAAGGACCACGGACCAAAAAAAATAAAACATAAATAACAATCAAAGGCCAAAGTGAAAGTCCTTGTGTTTTGAATTCTTACCAAGTCAGTAACATAAGATCCTTCCTGACCTGAAAAAGGCTCTGTGTATATATATATATATACATATACGCTCCAAGAACGCTCAAGGCACAAAGTGGGAGAAATGAGCAGTTTCTAACTTAATGACTATCAGCCAAAAAAAAAGAAAACAAAATGCAGATGTGTAAATAATGCTGTTTTTGTAGGGGTTTGAGGTTGAGAACAAGGTCAGTCCAGAGCTCATCCGTAACTGTGAGGACTGCGAAGGTTTTTAGGAGAGGAGTCCTCTCGTCCAGCCTGGCCCACCAGTTGGTAGAGGCGGTGACCAAGGTTCTGCACTTGGCAGGTGCCCAGGACACACCCTACACGCATCAGCTGGCCATGGTGAGGCTGATGACTCCGTATGATGGCATGGCGGCGATTTCTTGAGCCTCTCAGGTTTGGCTCCTCCACTTGCTCGGTGGATGCTCCTCCAGTAGGACTAGGGGTGTGAGGAACACGGAAAACGCTCAGTGGGTCTTCAGACGGTGGGTTTCTGGACAACAGGGCCCTCCACAGGGCAGTTCTATCCAAAGGTACAGCTGAGCTGGCGCTGGGATCAACAGAGCCTGGGTATGACTGTGTGGAGACAGGGCTTCCATCTCTCAGCTGATGCAGCCTTGTCATGAAGTCAAGCCTGTAGAGAACAGAAAAAGAAAACAATTTACCACTGGGATCAGACTCACAGTCTCTGGCAACAACTGAAGTGAAAGTGAACCATTTGTCACACATGAACACATCACAGCGTCACCAAGTAAAGCAGTGGGTATGCAAGGAACAGTCTGTGGGGATAATGCTTTGCTCAAGGGTACCACCATGGTGCCATTGGCAGTTCTGGGATTTGAACCCATAACTTCCAATTACAGGAGCAACCCCCTAACCACGAGGCCACCAGCTGCCCAATTAGTGATGATGTTTCGAGAAAATAATGCCTCATTATATTTTCAAATACGAACAATGGGTAATCAAGTCAGTTTCGAGTGATATTTAGAAATCGAATGGTCCAAATCACATGTTATCTGCAAATATTTATGCAGTGGATATGGAATTATCCATCATTTTGTAACGGCTACTAAATGTACTCTTTGTTAAAAACAAACAGCTCTAAAAACAAACAGCCCATCTCCTGGGAACAAACTAAAACTAGCTGATGTGTGCTTGCGGCCAGCGCTCAGCAAGGGTATGGCTCTTTAGGACGGAGAGCAAACAGCAAACACTTCAGATTTATCCTGCCCTTCATGCAGTAGCCATCTGTTCTCTGTTTAATGGGAACACTGGATCTTCAAACTCCGCCACTGCAATTTGCCCACAATCATTATGGCGTGTTTGCACTGGCTGTTACTCCAGGTCTCTGTCACATGGCAGGCTCACGCTAAGACGTTTTTAACCCCCCTGCCAGGTTCTTCCCAGGTTTCAGGATGAAGTAGCAGTCCTGTTTCTCTCAAGACTCCACAACTGATTCTGAAATCTCTGTCTATAGCCAATACATTTGCCATGGACCTTTTGATGACTCACAAAATGATGTAGCTGACAAAAAAGTCTTAGCAAGGTGAGCAAAACCAGATGAAAGCATGCATTTTCCATGTGACCAACTTGGGGGTGACTGGGAAATTTCCAAATACAGGATTTTCCGGATTTCATCACAGCAAGTCAGTTTCCATAGGAAACGGGATGATGCTAGTTGAGTCAGTTTTGTCTGAAGAGCTGATCTTAGTGAACGAAGTTCATGCACTACATAAGCCTGTTAATTCCTAAAGCTAAATCACTAGATCAGCATTATTCACAAGACGGAGTTATCCTTCACCAGCCAAGAACCGCATCTCGCAGGCTTTATATGATCACAAAGTCCACAAAGCCTCCTTGAGCTTGATCCAGAAGATCTCTTGCCTTCTGAAAGCTTAAGAAAAGCTAATCTTCCCATCTACTTCATCCGTCTTTGCCCTTTCGCCTTTCCTGGAGCACCATCAACACTAATCAACATTTGCTAAAGCCCTAAAGGTCTTCCCCTCAGACTGCCTCGTGTAAAACAGATCCATCCATGTACTATGGCATGCAGAAAGGTGTTAAGATAAAAGTGTTATCTTCACTCAAAATGTGCTTTGATCAGCCTTGAGCATCAACGATGTTCAGTGACAGTGAAGCCAAGAGAGAAAAAAGAGAAACTGATGGAAAGGACTTGACTGCCCTTGCATTTGGAGAATTCTCGACCACCCCAATCATTCCACTTTACCTGTGAGAAAATCTTTAGGCAGCCTGCCCTTACCTTGCCACTCTGCTTTGACTGGCAACTGGCCCCTACCAATGCTCAGATTAACTTCAGTACAGGTTCAGTCTTCTTTTAATAAGCATGCTTTTGAGGCATTCATTTTTCTCAATTTCCTCTCGCGAACAACAATGAAACCTGATCTGAGCTTCTAGAGGATTTCTGCTTTGATTAAAGCATTCAGTGGAGAAAATTACCACCTGTACCAGGAAACCCAATCCATCGAGAGCATAATGGAAAACGTCCATGCAGAAACTTCATTTGCGGACCTCTGAAAAGCCTTCCTAGCTGACCCAGTGGAACAGAAGACAGGGTCTTAGAGGTACAAACACAATTATTTGCTGAATCACAGTGACCAGGTTCCGTAACATGTTTCATCACGGAAATCGTTACAGAACGATGTGAAGGAACATGCCCTCTATAAACTGTCACCAATGGATGCTGAGCTCTCGTTCAGGCTTTGGATGGCAAGCTGCCAAGGAAACCCTGTTATGGCTATAGGGTGCTCACGATAATTTGTAACTGAAGTAGAAAAAGTAAGGGTATATGGCATTTAATTAGCCCTCCCTCTGGGAGACCATTCTTTAGAAGCACCTGCATCTGCTTTAACCACGTCCGTGGTTCACACACCCAGCTGTGCCGTTCTGCTCGTGCTGTAGCACTGACTCCACAAAATTTGCTTCCACCCTACCCGGACCAGGTGATGCATGGAAAGCAAACATTAATGTGCCTGTCAGTTTGAGGTCCACCAGCTGGGCTTCTAATACTGCACTTTGTGGTCTAAAATTTGAGTCATCAAGTTAATGGCCTACTCTGGTTACACTGGGATGTTTCCTACCATATCTGTCGCTGTCCTACCAAGCTGAGGTAAGGATGAACCTGAGTGGGTGAAAATATTTCAGATCTTTACATAATAGCTTAGCAAGCCAAATACATCAAATGGAATCAATTCAAAGAATTTCCACTCTGTTGTTTTTGGACTGGGAAAGTCATCTCCACTGCTACTGTTGCATGCCAGCACTCGTTTTCAAGCAACAAATCCTTCAGTGTTTGAGAAGTGTCCACCTCTGGGCTTTGGGTCCTACACAATTAGCAAGTCTGGACCTGGATATCTACCCGTGGATTCAAAAATAACTGAAGCATGAAGATGACTCCGGCAAAAACTGCCTCACCTATTAGGCCTTGATAGCCAGACTAAACAGCTAGGCGTGGGTTACCTGATTGCCCAGGGAGGGACCGGTTTGACAATGGCCAGTTTAATCCAGCTAAATACAGCAAGCCACACGCTCCAGCTAGTAAACAGTGTCCTTATTGTTTGGATACAGACAGAAATACAGTGGGCGAAACGTGATTTGTTTAAGGTTAAGTAATACGGTGCTAGGTAACCACATCTGAAGTAGAGTTTCTTATATCAAGAGGAATGGAGGAATTACATACTTTAAAACTGAATAGCCATTTGCATCTGCCCAAAGAAAAGACACTGTGATCCATTTACTTCAACTTGACCACAAGCTTTGGTCAATACAATCAACCTCTTATGTTTGTGAACATAACCATTATAAACATTTCTTGAGTGTGTTGGAAAAGGACAATGGACCTCATGTTACAATATTGCTGAACAAACTTTCAGTTGTTTATTGAAAGCCACAATATCTATTAATTTTCTGAGTTTCGCTCAGAAACTAGGATGTCACGGGTTTCGAGAATTCAGTGCCAGACAGCAATTCGTTACTCCTTATGAACCAAAGAGAGAAGCTGACAGTATAACCATATTAAACATGACAGAATGAGCTTGAGTACCTTGATGAAAAGCCATTTAAAATGAAATCACCAGTGAAAGCCCCTCACGAGTGCATTTAAGTGAGGCATGTCTTGGAGTCCCGCGTGAAAACCTGGCCTCTTGCTATGTGGCCCATGTTCAGAACGCTTGCCATGCTTGGGTTTCTGTGTTGAACAGAAGCCTGTCTCTGGGGATGGAGAGAGTGGAATGTAGGTCTTAGCCACTAATCCACAGTGGAATTCTCCCTGACTGCTGAATATTTCGTCTGCCCGCATGGCTTGGCCCTGGCTATAATGACCCCTAGACTAGTGTGAAGTATATTTTTGCCGTAAAATGGGGAGGGAAAGGACTCAGTTCAGCTCCTAAAGTCATCAAATCAGAGCACAGTGTCCCAGAAAAGCTTCAGAGAGCTCTGAATCACACAAAACTTTCAGAATCACAAAAAAACAATCTGTGTCCAAGCTTTCACCCTATCTAATCCCGCTGAACAAACACTGCAAAAGACATCACGACTTAAGCTGTTCTGACACAAGATAAACGATAACCTTGACCTCCGGCTGAAGTAAATATTGGTTTTAGACACTGTTTGACGTTCCTCTGGGTAATAGAAGAAACAGACAATTAGTTAATGATCTTTGGATGTGGTTAGGAAACTCATAAAAGCACATCTTTTCAGTCCACACACATAAACATGCATCGTTGACCCTGGCACATGCACCGTATCCACCCCCAGACAGACTCATGTCAATCCATGCAGGCAGCAAGGTCACTGGCCTCAGTCTTGAACCACATGAGGCGAATTTCTGTCAGACCAGCTATTACCACAAACTAAGCTATACACGCTTCTGCGGAGCAATCCAGTTTTTCAAGCTGTGATTCTAAAATCCACTTTCAACTCAATGCTTGGCTCCATCACCCAATTTTTCTCTCTCAAACTAAACCTCAAGATGTTATGTAAGGCAGTCCAAACTACATGGCGGGTTGTTTTCAGCCCGTTACATTTTTACAGCTCTCTAGAATGAGCATCTTTAAAGTAGGTCTCTAACTTTTGGCCTCCAGACAGACTAGAGAACTGTGCGGTGCATTTTATTCATTACCAAATGTATAAAGAACCCAGAAGGTAGACTTGATCAGAAGAAAAGGCAAAAGAATTGTCAATATTTCAGTAAGAGTTTAATATTTTGAATAGTTGACAAAAAGGCATGTAAAAGAGCAAAACAGGCATCAAGGCCTGATTCACCTCTTCCATATAAGAAAAACAGAGGATAGTTCTGGGAATGCCACCCCCACCCCTCTGAACAGGACATTCAGTCTTCTATTTGCAGTGAAACCCACTCATTGAAGCACACAGTGCAATCAAAACATGATACTAAAGATTAGGACATTAAGTCTTCGCATAAAAGGATAGGATAGGATGGCACAATATTCACTCAGCAAGACAGAATTAGGTGCACTCCTTGTCATGTTCCTCAAACCATTCCTGAACAGTTTCTGCAGTGTGGCAGGGAGCATTATCCCGCTGAAAGAGAACACTGCCATTAGGGAATACGGTCACGGCGAAGGGGTAAACCTGGTCTGCAACAATGTTTAGGTAGGTGGTACATATTAAAGTAACTTCCATATGAATGCAGGATCCAAGGTTTCCTAGCAGAACATTGCCCAGAGCATCACAATGCCTCCTCTGGCTTTGTCGTTCTCTGCATCCTGGTGCCATCTCGTCCTCAGGTAAGCCACACACACACACACACACACACACACACACACCTGGGTGTCCACATGATGCAAAAAAAGTGATTCATCAAATCAGACCACCTTCTTCCTTTGCTCATAGGTCCCGTTCTGATGCTCACATGGTCATAGACTGTAGACTTGTTCAGCTATGGACAATTACAGCAGTATTACTTATTTTCTGCAATTTATGTTACAGTAGCTCTTCTGTTGGATCGGACCAGTTGGGCTAACCTTTGCATCAGTGAGCCTTGGGTGCCCGTGACCCTGTTGCCAGGTCATTGGTCGTCCCTTCTTGGGCCACTTTTGGTAGGTACTGACCACTGCATACTGGAAAGACCTACCACTTAACCACTGTCAAAGTCACTCAGATCCTACAGTCACCTGTTTTTCCTGCTTCCAATACATCCGTTTCAAAAGCAGACTGTTCACTTACTGCCTGATATCTCCCACCCCTTGACAAGTGCCACTGTAAAGGTTTTTTACTTGAACTGTCAGTGGTTTTAATGTTGTGGCGGATCTCGTTACTACAGTGTTTCTTACTGCATACACCTCACTGCTCATGCCCACTCACAACGAAAAGAAAGGATGTTGACTCATCATAAGTCTGTGCCAATCCACAAACTTTCAAGGGCCTATGTAATTTGCTCGGGGCAGTTTTAAATTGGCCTTAAAAGTAGTTGAGTCATTCTGAGAAGTATAACTTATTGTGAACATATATACACACGCGCCGCTCAGGGAAGCAAGAAAATAGCTTGGGGAATGTAGAACCTGACAGCAGAACCAGGCACAGTACCTTTCAGCCAGAAGAGGGCACACATTCACTGAATCATCTCTGCTAATTCATTTAATTAAATCCATTTGATTTCCTGAGCCCACACCTCCCGGGGCACACACAGAGCACATGCTGAGAACAACGGGCAAAAGTGAAGGGCTGAAAGGTTGTGTTCTCACTACTAGCCTCTGTTGGGCACCATGTCCAGGCTTGATTTTACTCCATTAGTCAACACCATGCTCAGGTAGCATCATGAGAAAACGTTCGGGTTCTTAAACTTTGTCCACATTTTGCAGTTCTGTAGAACCGAGGGAACTAGTTTGTCCACTTGAGTATAGCAGAAAAAAAAATCATCAATAATAGTATTCTAGGCTGTAATATTTCCAAAACAGAAAAACCTGAATGGTCTCATCACATCAAGTGTTTCCCGCCTCACCTGCTTTCAAAGCAAACTAAGTTTGAGAAAAGTTATAGCACTTGCCAGTTGTGTATGGAAGCTCATTAATAGTAGGCGGAGGCATTTTTTCTATTTTCTGTTTTTGGCAGCAGTATGTCAAACATTTGACTCCGAGTGATATTGTTGTCCAATATTGATTTTTATTTTTATTTTTATTTTATCAACATTCAGACCTAGAAATAATAGCTTATTACAAAGTAGTTACTTTAACACGACTAACTTAAAAAATTTAACACAGAATGCTGAAATTTTGTCTGGGTTAAATCTTAAAATATGCCTATAAAGTCAAAATGTTGAAACAATAAGTACTTATTTAGAAATAGTAAGACATAACTTTGTCATTATTTTTGAGATATTAAGAATTAGATATAAAATTCAGAGTTTGGACATACTGCTGCCAGAAACAGCCACAGTGACTCCAGCAGAAATCCAGCTGTGAGGCAACTCTGTCGCCCTCTACACCTTCCCTAGCACTACAAAATGCAACTGCGTGAACTGAGAAATCTGTGTGGGAGAAACCTCACAACAGAGAGTGACAACGACTCATGAAGAGTGTGATCTTGCTAAATCATATTCAGTGTATGTGCAGGTATTCTGGGTCAGGTGACAGTTAAAGAAACTTGTTCATTCCAGTTTCAGCTGATGCTCATTAGCCATGTTTTCTTTCAGAATAACCATAACTGAAAAAAATTATATGTTTTACTAGAACATTTTACCAGAAATTGGGAGATAATTTTTAGTTGGAAACTGAATCACCTTGTGATTCTGTACACATTTACTGTAAAATCTTTCTCACACACACTCAGTCATATGTATTTATAAGTAT
>JBBPCX010067668.1:0-13010 GCA_037974365.1 Hydrocynus forskahlii | reverse complement strand
TCCCTCTGCACCAGTCTTAATTGTTCTTTGTCACCGTTTCTGAAGGCTCTCTTTTTCTTGTTTAGTGTAGCTTTGATGTCTTTGGTTACCCAGGGTTTATTGTTGGGGAAGCAATTAATGTTTTTTTTGGGAACCACAGTGTCTACACAGAAGTTGATGTAATCTGTTATGCAGCTTGTCAGATTGTCTAAATTGTCCTCATGGGAATTACAGAGAACATCCCAGTCTGTTGCCTCAAAGCATCCCTGTAGAGTCTCATCTGTCTCCCTTGTCCATCTAGTAACAGTTTTGGTGTGTGCATGTTGTCTCTGGATGGCAGGTTTGTAAAGGGGCTGGAGATGGACGAGGTTGTGATCAGCCCTGCCCAGGGGAGGGAGAGAGATGGAGGTGTATACCTCAGTAGCATTGGCATAGAACAGGTCCAGTGTTTTATTGTCTCTGGATTTGCACTCCACGTATTGCTTGAATGTGGGTAGTACAGCGGAGAGGTTTGTGTGGTTAAAGTCCCCCGTCACGGCCAGAAACGTGGACGGACTTCAAGTCTGGAGGTCTGCTATCACTGAGCTGATGATGTCATACGCCTGCGCCGTGTTGGCGTCGGGAGCGATGTAAACAATGACAATTATGGCAAGGGAAAACTCTCTCGGCAAATAATATGGCCGAAGACCGACAGCTAATAGTTCAATGTGTTTGGTACACACAGCCATCTTCAACGTGACTTGGGGAACACCAGCAAGTGTTTACATAGAGAGCGAGTCTTCCTCCTCTCTTCTTCTCGCTCCTGCTAGGGTCCCTGTCCACACTCACACACATAAATCCGTTTAGATCCACCACAGGATCCGGGATGTTTTCATGCAGCCATGTCTCCGTGAAACACATGACACTGCATTCATGGAAAATCTCAGTCCTTGTTAGCGCCGCAAGCTCGTCCATCTTATTCACCAGAGGTCTAACGTTACCAGTCACTACTGATGGGAGAGCAGGATGTAATCTTTTCTTCCTCAGTTGTTGCGCTTTCCCGGCTCTGCAGTCACAGTAGTTCCTCTTGATCTCTGCGGGGATATCTTGCTGCATTCTGGCACGGCTGTGCTGCCAGAGCACCAACAGCTGGTCCCGGCTGTAGACAAAGGGCCAGCGTGGCGTTGCAGTCATCGTAGAGCGGTCGTAGTTTTTAAGAAATTGCGTGTCCAAATGAATAAATAATTACTTGACTGTGTAAGAAGTATAAACTGAAAAACTTAACTAAGTAGATATACTAAAATAAATAAGAGGAAAACAGAAAGAAAGAGGAAATCCTCATCAGGATATACAAAAATAAATAAGAGGAAAACAGAAAGAAAGAGCTAAATTGCAGAGAGCGTGCCAGACAGGCTGCTGTCCGCGACGGCACCGGAAGTTAATGTTGATAGGCTTTCGCCTACCTCGACGACATCCTCATTTACTCAAAAACTGAAGAAGAGCACACCCAGCATGTCAGAGCAGTGTTAAAGAGGTTGCTGGCCCACAGACTTTTTCTGCAAGTTGGAGAAATGCACTTTCCACCAGCGCTCCACCACATTTCTGGGGTTTGTGATAACTCCTCGGGGTGTGGCCATGGACGCCCAGAAATGAAGTTGGCTTCTACCCGCTTCGCTCAAATAGCTCCAGTGCTTCCTGGGGTTTGTGAACTTCATCCGGGGCTTCAGTTCAGTCGCAGCACCCCTTACTGGTCTTACACGCCCTCCCAAGACTCCATTTCACCTCACTCCAGAAGCCACGCCTTTCACCGTCTCTGCTCCCTCTTCACCTCTGCACCAATTCTCATCCATCCGGACATTACCAAGCCATTTGTTGTGGAAGTGGACGCCTCCGATGTGGGCGAAGGAGCCATTCTTTCCCAATGCGGTCCAGATCAGAAACTGCATCCATGCAGTTTCTTCTCCAGAAAATTTAATCCCACTCAGCAGTGATACAAGCTGTTGGCCATCAAGTGGGCTCTGGAGGAATGGCGTCACTGGCTTCAGGGCGGCCGTGACCCATTCGTTGTCTGGACCGATCACCAAAATCTCATCGACATCCAGCAGGCGAAACGACTGAATCCTCGTCAGGTGCAGTGGGCCCTGTTCTTTGAACAGTTTCACTTCACCAATTCCTACCATCCGGGGTCTAAAAACACCAAGGCAGATGCACTCTCCTGAGCCCACGAAAAGGACACCCCCAGACGGACCCTGCGCCTGTCCTCCCACCTGAGATCGATGTTTTGCCCCTCCGATGGGAGTTGGAAGATCGAGTTCGCCAGGGGCAGATCTTGGAGCCCCCACCAGCAGTCACTCTGCCTGGACGTCTCTCGGACCGAGACTCTCCAATGGGCACATTCCTCAGCCGTGGCCAGCCACCCAGGGGTTAATCGAACCCTTTTGCTCCGTGCTGTCTGGTGGCCGAAGATGGTTGGAGATGTCAAGGAGTTCATCCAGACATGTGTGGTGTGCGCCAGGGCCAAAAGTACCAACAGTCCCGCTCCGGGGTACCTCCAAACTCTCCTGGTGCCTCTTTGCCCTTAGTCGCACATCGTGCTGGACTTCGTCACGGGACTGCTGGATTCGGAAGGAAAGAACACCATCCTCATGATCGTGGATTGTTTCTCCAAGGCCGTGCACCTGGTGGCTCTTCAGGGGCTCCCCTCAGCCAAAACCACCGCCGAACTCATACTGGAGCACATAGTCCATTTGCATGTGTTCCCCAAGGACATCGTCTCGGACAGAGGGCCCCAGTTCACAGCCCAGTTCTGGAAGGCCTTCTGCCATCTGATCGAGGCTACCTGCAGCCTCTCATCAGGTTACCACCCCACAGACCAACAGTCAGACGGAGCGGACCAACCAACAGCTGGAGCGCTTCCTGAGATGCTTTGTGGCTGATCGTCAGCGCTCCTGGGCCCGCTACCTCATTTGGGCGGAACCTTCTCACAACCTCCTCACCTCCTCTGCCACCGGGATGAGCCCAAGACTGCATTGGTTGGACCTGTGCTAAGGAGGCCTAGGAGGATGTTTAAGGAGGTGTTCAAGGAGGACATGCAGGTAGTTGGTGTAAGAGAGGAAGACGCAAAGGATAGAAGGAAATGGTTGATATGCTGTGGCGACCCCTTATAGGGAGAAGCTGAAAGTAAAAGAAGAAGAAGAGTGCAAACTATGGCAATTGTCTTAATATTCAATAAAGTTCTTATAGGAGAGTGTCTGTAGTGTTATGATAGACTTTAGATGAATGAAAAAAGCTTTCTGTCAGAGGTCCTGTCTGTTTCCAGGCAGGACTGGCAGGCACACACGCACCAGTCGTATTCCACGTGATTCATCTTTAACAAAACACAAAACAAAAACTGGCGTGAGAGCCAGACTTAGGACTATAGATTCTCTTTAACAATGAGACAAGACTAACTGAGATACGAGCTATGTTCCATAAATGAGATGGGTTCACACAAAACAAAGAGCTGGGTTCACAAGAACAAAAGTGCTGGGTTGTCCGACAACCAAAACATCAACCTCTTAGAACTTAAATACTTTAAAGACTCAACCCTCCACCAATCAGAATACAACAATCACTAACTCAAAAACACAAAACAGCTGACATGATAGACACAAACATAAACCAAGTTCAAAATAAAAGTCTTAACACAAAAAACCCAACATTAACAAAGAGGGGGAGGTGGAGGCAAAGGGAAGCATCTCATGAGCCCCACCTGGCCATCTCTCATAGTATTACATCCTGGCTGGCGCTCCGCATGGCCAGGGCGGCCCGGGTGGGCCGCCATCATTACCTAGGGGGATCCCTCTTGAGAGCCCCCACCGTCCTCTGGGGCAGAGCCCCTTACCTGGAGCCCCTCACCATCCTCTGGAGTGGAGCCCCCTAACAGGAGCCCCTCACTGTCCTCTGGAGTGGAGCCCCCTTATGGGAGCCCCTCACTGTCCCCTGGAGTGGAGCCCCCTAACGGGACCCCCTCACAGTCCTCTGGAGAGGAGTCCCCTCTGGGGAGCCCCTCTGCCGGAAGCCCACCATTGTCCTTTGGGGTAGAGCTCCTTAATGGGAGCTCCACACTGTTCTCGGGAGCCAAGCCCCCTCCTGGTAGCCCCTCTGCGGGGAACCCCTTGTTGTCATTGGAGGCAGGGCCCTGTACCTGATGCCCCTCTCTGTCCTCAGGGTTGGAGCCCTCTCCACGGGCCCCACCGGAGCCCTGGGGAAGCCCCTCGCTGTCCTCGGGGTTGGAGCCTCTCCACGGGACCCACCGGAGCCCTGGGGAAGCCCCTCGCTGTCCTTGGGATTGAAGCCCTCTCCACTCACTGTCCTCGGGGTTGGAGCCCTCTCCACGGGCCCCACCGGCATCCTGGGGAAGCCCCTCACTGTCCTCGGGGGTGGAGCCCTCTCCATTGGCTCCACCGGAGCCCTCAATGACCCCAGTACTCCCCCCCAAAAAATTCAGGAGAAGACCCCTTCCCCTGATGGAGTTTCTTGCTCCTCGCTAGCCTCTACAGGTCCTTCCTGGACGGCTATGGCTACGTCTTCAGGCCCTTCTCGGGCATCTATGGCTATGGCTACGGCTAAAGGCCCTTCTCGGGTGGCTATAGCTACAGGCCCTTCTCGGGCGGCTATGGCTACAGGCCCTTCTCGGGCTGCTACGGCTACGGCTAAAGGCCCTTTCTGGGCTGCAACGGCTAACGGCCCTTCCTGGGCTGCTACGGCTAATGGCCCTTTGGCTAGGGCTACAGGCCTTTCTTCTGGGACTAAGGCAACAAGCCTGTCGGCTGGGGCTAAGGCTAGAAGCCTGTCGGCTGGGGCTAAGGCTACAGGCCTGTCGGCTAGGGCAAAGGCTAAAGGGCTGTCGGCTGGGGCTCAGGCTAAAAGCCTGTCGGCTGGGGCTAAGGCTAAAGGCCTGTCGGCTGGGGCTAAGGCTAAAGGCCTGTCGGCTGGGGCTAAGGCTAAAGGTCTGTCGGCTGGGGCTAAGGCTGAAGGCCTGTCGGCTGGGGCTAAGGCTGAAGGCCTGTCAGCTGGGGCTAAGGCTAAAGGCCTGTCGGCTGGGGCTAAATCTACTAGCCTCTCGGCTGTGGCTAACCCCTACAGGCTTCTGAGCTATGGCTAAAGCTGAAGCTGCAGCTACTGTGGGCCGCATAGACTCTAGTAATGAGCCATACGGCTCCTCTAAGGGGCCTAAAAGGTATACAGGCTCCTGGGCTAAGGCTAAAGCTGAGGCTGCAGCTACTCTCTCCCCTACACCAACCCTCCCCATGCTACCTCGTGCTGGTGGGTGAAGCCGGAGGGCTGGTGTAGGAGGCTGTAGTCGTCTTCGGGCTGCTGGCACAGGTCTCTGGAGCTTGGTCCCGTGCTGCGGCGCTGCGTGGCTTGGGAGTTGAGCTTCCAGACTCGGGAGCAGAGCTGCTGGGCTTTGCAGCAGGGCGATGGTGGCAGCGACCTCACACTCTGGGCTCCCCGACTTGTGTGGGAGGACCAAAATAGCCCCCGTCTTTGACGGCTTCGTCACGGGGCTCAAAGCGGGCTTCCTTGCCTGCTTCCTCCTCACGGGGCGAGGACCCTGGCTAGACGCCAGCAGGAGGTACTAAAGAGCAGCCCCGTCCAACACTCGTGTCGGGGTGCTCAAGGCAGGCCTCTGTACCTGCTTCCTCCTCACTGGCGGAGGTGCCGGCCACTAGGTGCTGTAGCCAGCAGCCATGTCCCGAGCGATCAGCTCCTGGGAGAGTGTGGAGAGCTCTCTCAGGAGCAGCCTGCAGCCCTTGTTGTTATTGTTTGTGGTCAAGTGTATTAATTTATTTATAAGTTAGCATGCTTTAGTTCCTAATTAGACATAAAGGACGTTCAGAAAGTACATTGCAATTTTAAGTTCATTTCCTGTCATTAACAGAGTAAGAGCGATAATTGGTTTAAAATTGGCAGCACCATGGGGCTAAAATCCCTGATATCCAGTAAATTCATTGGTCACGTAAAATAAATTAATGAAGGTTTTTTACTTTTTCCTTCCCACCTTTTTTCATCCAACTGCCCGCAGAGGATCCCATACCAACCACAGTAATAACCAAAAATACACTCCATAAGAACAAAAATCACAGTGCTTCTAGAGAGTGAAGAGCTTGTTGGACAACTTGCTAAAAGATGTTGAGTTTTCTACAGGGTTTGTTGGGCATCCTGGAAGGTGGCATCAAACAACCTACAGCTGTTCTGCAACTTAGATTAAAATATGTGATTGCATACAAGTAAAATGTTACATCAGCACAATCATTCAATCAATCAAGTTTCCTTGGGTAATATTTGTGTTGCTGTAACATATTTGACTATTTTTTCAGTTACTCCAAATAACATTAAGGCTTCTAGCTTCCCAGGTGTCACTTATTGTGTACCATTTGAAAGTTTAGAGTCACCTAAAATATAAATTTTCATTTACAATAATAACTTGTGCAGTGTAGAACACTGCACGAGTTATTATCCTCGTTCCTCTGTCCAGATGTCACCCATTAACTTAATTATCAATGTTCTACATTTTCCTCTGTTATTTTAAAATCTTCATGATTCTGTCCGCATCTAGCATTTCTTGATCTTTAATTATAACTTTTTATGTCCTACTGATTATTTAACCCAGGGAAGTTTTACGGAGGATGCATATTAGAGCATATTTATTATTGAAAACATTAATTCCAAACTCTTTTATAGTTTATGTATGTATTTATTATTTCTAAAATTAGTTTATGAAAAACTGTATATATTATATAAAATATGTATGCTTTTATTTATGTAATACTAGTTTATGAAAAATGTAACCACATCTGCATCCACAAAAAATGTATTAATTGTTTCAATCATGCTGTTTACTTTTAATAGGTTAATAGTTAATACAGTAAAAGATAAGATAAGATAAACCTCTATTAGTCCCACATGTGGGAAATTTGCTTTGTCACAGCAGAAAGTGGACAGTACAAAGGTAAGAGCTGCAAAAATAAAAAAAACAATAGAATAGAATAACACACTATACCAACAGTACAGTATAAAATGTACACTATACAATCTGGAAATATAAATATGGACATCTGTATTGTAAAATATATACATAAATGTATATGTAAACTATAAGTAGACTTAGGCAAGTGTGTATGTATGTACACAAAGAGTATATGTATGTATGAACAGAGTGGATGTAGAAGTAAATATAAGAACACTGTAGATACACACACACACACACACACACACAGGTACACAATGGAGTGAGAGGCATTGATAATAACAGTAGAAATGCACCAGAAAAAATGCACATTTTAAATTACACATTTTGCCCAGTAGTAATAGTATCAGAAAAATTGCATCAGATAAAGCTCACTCAAGTAATATTGTAAAGAAGAGAAACTGCCATGGTGTCTTGGATGTGTGTGTGTGTGTTTGTTTGTCTGTGCGTGTGTGGTCATCTGCAAGATCTTTATTGTAGAGTCAGATAGCGGTTGGAAGGAAAGACCTGCAGAACCTCTCCATCCTGTATCGTGGGTGCAGCAGCCTGTCACTGAAGGAGCTGCTCAGTGCTGTCAAGAGTTTCCTGCATGGGGTGGGAGATGTTATCCAACAGGGATGACAGCCGAGCAACCATTTTTCTGTCACTCACCGCCTCCACTGGGCATCAAGAGGGCATCCAAGAACGGAGCTGGTCCTCTGGATCAGCCTGTTCAGTTTCTTTCTGTTCCCTGCAGAGATGATGCTGCCCCAGCAGACCACCACAGAGATGGCAGATGCCACCACAGAGTCATAAAAGGTCCTCAGGAGTGGCCCCTGAACTCCAAAAGACCTGAGCCTCCACAGCAGGCTCTGCTCTGCCCTTTTTTGTAGAGAGCATTTGAGTAGTAAGTCCAGTCCAGTTAATTTTTCAAATGAACACCAAGGTACTTGTAGCTCTCCACAGCCTCAAAAGTCTCCAGGTGAGAGAGGGAACGATATAGGAGATAGATGACAGCATCGTCCACTCCAATGCCTGGCTGGTAGGCAAATTGAAATGGGTCCAGTTATGAGCTCACCAGGGGCCGAAGCTGAGCAAGGACCAGCCGCACCAGGGTCTTCATCAGATGGGATGTCAGAGCCACCAGCTTGTAGTTGTTGAGATCCTTGGGATGTGTAGTCTTCGGCACTGGTATCACATAAGAGGTTTTCCAAAGCTGTGGTACTCTCCCCCGGCTTCAGGCTCAGGTTGAAGATGAGCTCCATCACAACACACAGTTGATTGGCGCAGGACCTGATAACCCTTGAGCTGATGCCACCTGGACCCACTGCCTTCCTGGCTTTGATCCTTCTCAGTTCCCTCCTAACCCGGATGGTTAAAAGAGACAAGCTAGAGCCGTGCGTTGGATGTGTACTGGATGCTGTGGTTGGAGGGGAGCAGCAGTGTGCAGAGTGTGTGGAGGATGTGTGAAGTGACTGAGGTGTCTGTGGTGGAACAGAGGTAGGCGTGGGTTATTTGTAGCAAATGTAGACTGCATCCAGGATGAAGTGATTCAGTTCATTTGCCCACCTCACATCCCCCACCGGCAGAGAGTTCTGTTCTTTGTGGCCTGAGATGGTTTTAAGGCCTCTCCAGATTTCACTAACATTGTTCTGCTGAAGCTGTTTTTCCATCTTCTGCCTGTAGCTGTCCTTTCTATCCCTGAGCAGTCCTTTCAGTTCTCTTTGCACCCTTTTCAGCTCCTCCCTGTCCCTCCTCTTCTGCTTGAGGACGGCCTTGATTTCTGGAGTAATCCAAGGTTTGTTGTTGGGGAAGCACCGCACAGCCTTGGTGGGCCACATGTAGTCCATAACACAGGTCACAAGGCTTTTGATGTCCTCCCTCTGGTCGTCCCAAAGCACTTCCCACACAGCAGACTCAAAACAGTCCTTTAGAGCCTCCTTGCTCTCCTCTGATCATCTGTGCACTCTGCGAGTGACTGCTGGCTTCCTGCACACTAAAGGCTCATACACAGGGACATGGTGCAACAGGTTGTGATCTGATCTTCCCAGGGGAGGGAGAGGTGATGAACTGTATGCCTCTTTTGTGTTGGCATACCGTAAGTCCAGTGTTTTATTGTCTCTGGTGGGGCATGTCACATACTGGGTGAAGGTGGGCAGTGTGGAGTCCAGTGATGCATGGTTACAACCGCCTGATATTAAGAACAGGGCTTGTGGACATTGCGTGTGCAGTCTGATGACTACAGGGTGGAGAGAGTCACTGGCTACCTCCTCATTGGCAGAGGTGGGACATACACCGTTATCGCGATAACATTCCCTGGGGAAGTAGTATGGTCACATGCTAACAGCTAACAGATCAATGTCTCTGCTACAAAGTTGATCTTTCACAGTGATGTGCCCAGGGTCACACCATCTGTCATTCACAAACACTGCCAGTCCCGCTCCTTTCCTTTTACCACTCTCCCTCGTCCTGTCCGCCCACAGCAGCTGGAATCCAGGCAACACCACATTCTTGTCCGGAGTGAGCAGTGTTAGTTAGTCTCCGGTAGCACCATGGTGCTACGCTGCCAGAATTCCGTCTGGAACCGGGTTAGCACCGTTCGCTCATCCATCTTGTTAGGGAGAGATCTCACATTTCCCATGACTTGGACTATAGTATCGTCTCCGTCTCAGGTGACGGCGGTCCCTCCTGGTGCGACAACCCTGTCTCTTCCTCCTCAGCTCGCTGGGGATGTCTGGTCTGTCTGCCCACAGCACCGACGACTCATGCTAATTTGCATATAAATTATGTCATCACGTCACGCCGCGTTGCCGTTCTCAGAATCACAATTAAAAAAATAACGAAAGGAGAGAAAGGAAAGGAAAGGTTTGGAAGGTGAAAGAGATGACGTTCGTGTGTGACTTATGAAAGAAAGATCTGTGATTTCTTAAAAATATAACAAATTCTTTTGCTTGTAATACAATAACTTGTTTTGTGAGTGAGTGAGATTAATCAAGAAAGGTTTATGATTGGTCAGTCGATGTGACTGTCATACTACATGGACATGCATAGACCCTTCCCTTTCCGAGCAGGCTGGGTCTGACGACAAAGTTGTACAGAAAAATTTGTCAAAAATGTCACTACATTTGTTGCTAGGCGCTTTTTGGAAAAAAGTCGGTAAGGGGGTCTGGAAAGTCATTAGAAATGGCGACAAAGTTGGCAACACTGCTGATCTCGTCTGTAAACAAAAGGCGCACATATTGGGTCTCCAAACACGGGTGAGAAAAGTAAAAAATACCGTACAAAAATGGTCAAATCTAGCAAGAAATGGTTACTAAAATTAAATTAGAAAATTAAGAGAATAAAAAAAGGAAAATAAGAAAGAAACTCAGAAATGAGCAGAGCTGCCATAACTGGCTGCCACATGTTGGGCAGCCAACTATAGTAGTGCAGTGTTCCAACAGGTTAAAGGTGTCCACACACAGTAAGATTTCAGCAAAGTTATAAGTTTACTGCAAGCCACACTGCGCAATATGGACTTCTGTATGACATCAAGTTTGATGTATGTAGACTGTAAACTGATAAGTCAAGAATAAAGTGTAATATGTATGTGTTGCATTGCAAATTATATCAATATATAAGTAAATCATAGCAGCAGTCAAATGGTGAGATGGTCATCTTATATACTTTTTTTTACTGTGGGTTTTTCCTCCTGATTTTTTGCCCAATAGAGTCATCTCCACTTCCATGCACTAGCTAGGACCCCATCACACAAACATCCACAGATGGCTGCGGTACCACTGGGGATGATAAAGCCGATATTTAGACAGTTGTGCAACTCTGGAGCATTTTTGAACATTTCTAAAATGTTCAAAAATGTCCCAGGCTACCTTTGGCAGACATCGACAGACATCTTTGAATTGTTTCCACAGAACCTTCTGGGAGCTGCGACCATGTTCTTTCACCTTGGTCACTTTTCATCCAGGACACAGGAAATTACACAGTACGCTTTTTTTTGACAGAATGAAATTAAAGATTTTACAACTTTACAATAACCAAAGTTGAAGAAAAATTACATCAGTTACTTTGAAATGGTACAGTATGTCCTGGGCTGTTCCACGTCCCATGAACTGCAATTATCTGGATATGGATGTGATCTTTGCACCAGTGACAGACATGCAGTGTTCAGATACTGCAGTGCCTTTGCTTTTGCCAGATGTTGTCTCGAGATCTGTTGCAGCTTGCCCTGGTGCTAGTACTGGAGATGAGGGGGAAGGCCTGGTGAAGACAAGAACAAAACTAGGAAATACCTGGCATCTGTACCTGGCATCTGTTAGCATCTGTGAAACCACTGAAAGATAAAGACATATTAATACAACTGAAGAGCTTAATTATATTAATAAATTCAACCTTAAGAATCGAACAGGTAAAAAACTGCTCTTTGATGCACTCAGAAATGTTTAGAATCATGCTGGATAAAACTGCCCTCCCCAGAGACAAGCCATGCCTACCGTGCGAAATGCTCCGTCTGTCCTATGAAAACTCCGGAGAAAAAAAAATTGGTTTTCAAAACTGCGCTGCTTTCCAATTGGCCCGTTTGAGTAGGGGGCGTGTCCCTCACCATGCTGCTGCTAACACAGTTCACTTCGCCATGCATTCTGCAGCATGTTTTGGACCTTTTGACGGCATTCTTTAATTAAAATGGCATTCTTTAATTAAGTTCCATTCTTATTTTATTTTGTGCTTGGTAAGACCAAAAACTGCATAGGTGGCTTATTAAAAAGCAGACATCTTCAACCTCTATCGATAGCAGCCTGGCCCCGCTGCTACCAACAGGGAGAATTTGGACTATTCAGTGTGTATGAGTGATGTTATAAGACACAAGTGCTAATAAAATGTTTTTACTTTAGAGCCTAGTCTGTTCAGAAAATGCACAATGCTTCACCAAAGAAACAAACGTGACAAATAGTCTACCCTAATGAGGACAAAGTGTGAAACTTCTGTATTGACATTTAAAAGCTTTGCCACTGCTGTAATTGTTTCCCTAATATTGCAACTTTGGCTCCCTATAAGCAGAATATGTGAACAGGATCCATTGATTTATCAGTGCTACACAATTGTTTTCTTTCAAGCAACATATTGATGTGAGGGTGGATAAACATGAAAACTGAAATAAAAAAACACTCAACCTAATGAATTTAGGTCAGACTTTAGACTTGCAATGTAATTCTAGAGTGCCCAGAGGGTTTTCTGTTGACTGGTTTGAGGGGAAGGGGCTGTGTTCAAACTGTTCCAAATCAATAATAAATTGATCTACAGATCCTGTGGGCATGGTGTGCATATGGAACACTAACATGAGGAAATACACAGCCTACATGGGACAGTCAATAGCTGCATGCAATATCCCATCATTTTGCTGCATTAGAAAACATAATGTATATATTGTCACTATTGTTGTTCATTGTATGTTCATTTCACCACACATTGTTTTCTCCACTGTCTTTTCTGATAGGATGATCCTTGTTTTCTGATGCACTTTGACACAGTGCGTCCTGTGAAAGCAGTAAGCTGTGCTGCAAAGTACTCCCTGGCTCGCTGTCTGGTGGCCCTTAGCAACACATACCAACACACTGAGCTGTGTCTGCGGAACTTTGACTGGACTTATGTTCAGCCAACATCCATATACTCAAACAGAGGCGACTGCATGGTTCTGATGCGAATCTGCTTTTATGCTTTTAACCTGGTGTGCCTCTCCTTGTGCCCCATGCCCTAGGAAGAGACTGAGATTTGGAGCTCCTCCTTATTCACTCTTAAATAAACATGTTCATTCCTAAATTTCTGGGCCAATCACAATAATTTACATCTTGTTGCAGCTAAGAATTATTTTCTTTTTATGTAAAAGAGGATTGCATGTTATATATACAGTAATCCCCCACTTTTTGCAGGGGTTATGTTCCAAGAGCACCCAAGTATAGTGAAAAACAGCATTGTTGTGTTTCGGTAAAAAAAATGCCTATTTTTATAGTGTAAACCCTAAATATGCCCCAAATATGCTCCCAAAACACTTTAATTTCATTTTAAA
>JBBPCX010067667.1:0-13010 GCA_037974365.1 Hydrocynus forskahlii | reverse complement strand
GATAAACACATAAAAAATAATACTATGCATATACATATGCATATATAAATATATGTATATTTTTGTTTGTTTTTTTATATTTATATTTTATATATAATCTAATTTTTATAATATACTCATAATAACGTATAAATATAAATACACAAAGATAAATATATATTTGCATATTTATCATTTTTATATGTAATATGTTAAATATGGGGATGAACTGAACTGTTCTTCTGACTTCTGCACAAAAAAGCACCTGCTGTTGGTTGGTGCTGGGTATTAATAATTGCACTGAAAAAAATGAAAAACTGAAAAACATTCTTCATGAGTCTTGATTTTTGAGTTTTTTCCAGATCAGAACACACATAAATCACTGGGCTGCAGAGCTCTGGCTGGGGGGAATAAAGATGAAATAAAGGCCTTTACTGAATGAAGGTAAAATAATGTAAAAGTGAGAGTTAATTTAATTAGACCGTCAAAACCTGAACACCTCATTTGCTGTGCAGCTGCTAATTGATCATTCATGGCACGCGATGAAATGGCAAAATAATAGTCCCAGCTTCTGCCTGGTCAAAATAAAAGTCACCAACTGAAACTACAGAAAATCAAACCGACATTAAGTCACAACCCCCATCCAACCTAATGGGACACCATATTATCTTAATGAGCAGAAGCTTTTGAGACCTTTGTGAACGAAGACCACAAATCACAGACATGAAGCTGACAGGAGTCTGGAGACTGAAGTAGCCTGTGTTTACTGCTAGAGGGCGCCTGATTTTTCTCGGTCACTTCGTATGTAGAAATATTAAATGATGATGTGGCACCTGTGTGTGTTTGTGTTTGTGGATGTTACTAATGTAAAAGTGTGCACATGAGTAAATAATATTATTATGTGTTATTAATAACAATAAGAATAATAACAATAATAAGCAATTGCACTTCATGCACAGACTGTGGTATATATCCTGGATTTCTTTGTATTTTCTGTACATAAGATCTAGAATTGTGTATCATATTGTATTGTTCATCTGTATGCCCATTCAATGTATAAATAGTATAAACATATTATATGTACAAATGATATTTATATACATATATTAATATTGATCATTATATTGATAAATATAAATATATATTCTGTATTCATATTGTGGATTGTATATTGCTGTATATCACATTGTATCTTTACATATTACTGTTGTTTTGCTTGAGAGATACTATCGACCGGAATCAAATTTTCGCTCACATACTTGGCCAATAAATGCGATTCTGATGCTGATTTTGATTCTGAAGAAATGTATCTATGTAATCTATAAATGTTTAAGAAAATATATGTATGATTATTCATTAATACATTAATACATACAAAACCTCAGGAGGAACCAAGACTCAAAAAGGGAACCCATCCTCCTCTGTTTGAACTGGAGAGAAAGAGAAAGAGTCTCTATTGGGAAAACTCGGTGTCCAGCTTAATCACTGTTGAACTGATTTTCCATCTATCAGAGTTGGTACAGTTATGGGTCAGTAGAGGTAGATTTTGTTGGTGTCTAACTGAAGAGGAGTTAGAGTTTGTGGTCCACAGCAACACGGACAATCATCTCTGCCGGAGCTTTGAACAGCAGTTGCCCTTGAATGGGGGAGGAGCACGTGGGGGGGTGAAAGCAGCCGAACCAGTCGAGGACATCTTGACAAGGAGCCCCAGCGACTGCTCGCCCGGGATGAGGTGGTGACTTGGGGCACCTGAGGTGATCAGTCAGGCTGGACAAACGTGAGGGCAGAAAAAACAGAGAGAACACAGTTAGTTCTGCTTAACTTCACAGGGTGTTATTCATAACTGTAAGCTGCCTAGGTAGAAAGTGCAGAGCTGAGGCACTGGCATCCCCCAACTCCACCATCAACAAACCTGAGTGAACATGAGGGGTGGCGGGAGGACAGCACCAGGACTACACGCGTTATCTGACCAGCAAAGATACAAATCAGCGGACAGCAAAGGATCCTTTACTACCTGGTTTCTCAAACTATAAAGTAAACACAACTAGCGCAGTGTTTTACCAGGAGGTAAAAGACTCTGGCTGGTGAGGGTGTGTATCTGGGACAGTGATCTAACACCTTACCAGTGAGAAACACAGTGATGTCCACCTGTGGTGCAGGATAAACTTTTGGAGCTCTTGTTCGTGGCTGGTCTACGGTCGAGATCCGGTCGACTTTCTCTGTCAGGCTGGGACGAAAATCCCCAGCTGAGAGAGATGGCAGTGAAAACAGTGCTGTCTTTTCATTCCACGTGTATATGCGCGAGATGGGCTTTTTCCCACTTATCCACAAAAATTCAGAAAACACGCTAGTGGTGAGAAATCAGGCGCACCCGTGGCATTAGAACGTTGATTTGAATTTTTTGCTGTCAAATAGTCCTTGTGGGTGGCTTGGCCTGTAATTTAATTTAAGTTAAACGTAAGGTTGAAGGTTCAGTTCTCTCAGGTTCATCCTCCCTTTTCGGCTCGTGCTGGGACTGATCAGTCACCATTAGGACTTCATCTAAGCATGGGTCTCTAGGTTGTCTTAGTTTTAGGACCTATGTCTCTGGTAGGCCTATTTGTTTAATATAGAACTGTATGGATTGTGGGGCACGATTTAGCTGTGCATTGTGTTCAAAAGAATGTTTTAAAAAAAAAACATAAAATACAAAAAGTGAAACTCTAGGTTTCTGTGGGTGGTGCAGTAAAAGAATATTGATTAGAGTAGCTCATAACATTGCTTATTTGTGGGGGGGGGGGTTTGTTTGGGTTTTTTTTTTTGAAAACTTGAATGTGATATTAATCTGTATATAATGTTCGAAGACAAAAAATTGTTGTTGAAAAAAATAAATTGTGTGTATGCATGTTTGTGTTCTGCCTCTGTTCTAAACAGACACGTAGAGAACCCAAAGCCCTGCGAGGCCTCTGCAACGACCACGCTGGAGATCTCTGTACCAGTGAGACTCCTGCACCAGCCGTGGTTTCTAAAGAAACTACCAGGACAAATGAGGTCAACCAAGACGTGAGAGCAGAGCTGAACCCAGCAGCTATGGAGAACCAGTGAGTAACACCAGTAACACAATATAGTTCAAAGCAATCCCTGCCAAATCCAGTCCAGTTTTGGGAGAAACATTTACCTCAGCCTCCAGGTGAGAGTTCCTCATCAACCTGATCAATCTGGAAGCCTGACTGGAGACAGAGACTCTGTAGAAACCATTTTATCCGTGTCTTACCATATAACCTGTGAACTGGGGGGATCTTATTGCTTTACCAGCTGTCATACAGAGCTTGATTCTGTTGCACTGAAGATCTTATAGCTAGTGTACGCTACCTCACATCTATGGAGGTGACCAGATTTCTCATGATGAAAAAGAAAATAAAAAAACATAAGTGGTGGGACCACACTAATGATTTTTTTACACGTCTCCTCCTAATTTAATGGTTCCAGCGCTCATGCATACAAGGCGTCTCAAGCCACAGTTTTAACCCAGAAGTAACAATACAATAACACCCTTCACACTGTTTCTCCAGTACTGTAAGTGACTAAATAAACTCAGCAGTAAACTCAACAGCAGAGACCATTTAGTCAGGCAGTTAGTCAGTGGGTCACAGGTAGACGGGTCAGTTTGGGTCTGAGTGCCGGGTCCAGTGTGGCGGGCCGCTGGGGATGGGATCGGGCTGTTCAGGTGTTGTCAACACCTGTTCGGACCGCCGGGTTCGCTCCTAAATGCTTTGCGTTGAGGTGATATATTAGACTTGATGTACTCAGATGATACAAAAATTCCTTATTGCATGAATTGCAGATAGGATACTCCTATCAGCCGTTCCAGTTTTAAATGTAAACTTTCCGTTCACTGGGCCAAGCGTCCTTCTTCTGTGTTCTTCATTTTACAGAGCATCTGTGGTCAGAACCGGACCGGTCAAAGAGTCCCCATGGCATGCGATGAATCAACCTTAATTTTTTTTACGCATTATTTTTTCAGTGATTAACTGGCATATTAATTTGACACTTCTGATATATATGTATATATATATATAGTCTCATTCAATGTCTCATTGTTCATTCTGCAGAAAGTTCTTACCAACTATGTTTCAGTAGTTCCCATAAGTGAGCGGCACATATAGGTTGCTTTGCTTTCACTCTTCTGTCCAGTTCATCCTAAAGAAGCTAGATGGGATTTAAGTGTGGAGACTTCTGGCCACTCCATGTTTTCCAGCTTACCATCTTGTTCTGTTTTCTGAGGTAGTTCTGGCAGAGCTTGGACTTCTGTTTTGGGTCTCTATCTTGCTGTAGGACGAACCCGACCAACCAGGCACATACCAGAGGTACTGCATGGAGCCACGTCTGGGTAACCTTACCATTTTTAAACCTCTCGCAGTTCAGCACTGTCCTTTGTACCATTTCATGATATTAATTGGACTTGAATTGTTTGAATTTCAATTTTAAAAAACCTGAAACACTGGGGTGTTCTAAAATTTTTGACCGGTAGTGTATAAAGACCTCAGCTCTGAGGTCTTACTAATTGTCCCTAGAGGGTTTAACCCTTTTGTTCCCAACCAAGTCTTAACAATGAAGTGAATGAAATAAGAGAATTATGATTATACTTGCAGATGTCAAATACAACAACCATAACTGTATATTTTATATTGAAAAATACAGTAAAATTACAGATGTGTAGGCTTTGAAATGGTTCCTAAGGGTTCCTCACTGCAAAAATGTAAGTGAATAAAGGGATTATTGGTGGAAAATACTCAGGAAATAACTAGTTCTTTACTAATTCAATGTCCTCTGTCGTTTTCAGCGCCAGCTTGAGCTCAACATAAAACTTTCAGTGAATATTTAAAGAGTGCTTTATTTCAGCTAAACTAAACAGCAAAAGTAAGTCTTTGGTGGAGTGGAACATTCATAAGGTGAAGCTCATCTCACTAATTGCAGGTTCTCTCACTGTGGTAAACAGAGCTGAAGGATGAAGTTCAGGCTTTGTAGCGGTTTAAGACACACAGATGTTTCAGATGTTAATGAAGAAAAACAGAGGAAAGCAAGGGGAGCCCTCACTACATTTGTTTGTTTGTTTCTTTATTTATTTAACATGGGTTTTTTGTTTTTTGTTTTTTTCGCCACAGGGAACACATTTTCTAGCACAGCTCCTGAATGCATGACCCAAAGAACTGCTTTACGTCCCTCTCCAGTGAGCTATTTAGATCGATCTGATTCTTCTGGTACTCGAGTCAACCCCCTGTTGAAGGGGCCTGCAAGAGTAGGACGGTGTAGATTACAAGATAAATTCACAGAGGCACCCTGAATGAACCGGGGGAGACTAGGAGAGTTTCAGTGGGGGCTGGGGGGTGGGGTTGTAGGCACTCACCAAGTGCCCCGTTTGGCTTTTATATTTGCTTTTATCATGTTTTGATTGGGTGAGTGAGTCATTAAAATGGTCTCCAAACCGTCATTTTTCATTTTATCACACAATATCAGTCGCATCGCTACTGTGAATGAATAAAAAGGGATTAAAAGGGAACTTAGGTAAAGCTCCGCACTGGACTGCAGACATCAAAAGTGGTCATCAGCCAGCGCCTGAAGGATTAAATAAGGACAGATAGCACTGCTCCCCGCACAGAGCAAGCCATCAATTCCACCAGTCTGATAGGAGTCTGAGGTAACACAAATACTGCCCTCCCTCTCTCTGACCTATCACAAACACAGTAAGCCCACAAAAGCATAAGCAGCAGAAGAGCGTGATCATGTGCATCCACTCTCTACACAGAGCATCATTTGCTTGTTGTCAGCTGTGCACAGTGACAGTATACTCTCTATGATGACATGAAAACACTGATATACGGTCTGCTTCGTAATTAGTTGTCATTTTACATATGTAAAAGTACACCACTAATTATGACTCTGACTACATATTTTAGACAAATAGACAGGCAGATTAAAAGTGGGGGGTTGGTTTTCCTGAACTAAATGTACGTTAATTAAAAGAAACTTTAATTATATAGCGTTACATTCAATATAATATAAATTATTAGATTAGATTTCTTTCACATTGCGAGACCAAACTAATCAACCTCAAAGACATCAGTGACTGTATTTTACTCAGTGACTGTATTCTCTCTATTAAAACGTGGATAGACAGACAGACAGACAGATAGATAGATAGACAGACATACAGATAGATAGATAGATAGATAGATAGATAATAAATGCAGACACAATATGAGTGATACACTAACAATATGAAAATACACTATACTATATAAAGAAACGCTGGATATAAATACTACAATTAAATAACACAGCTGAGTGAAACCTACTAACAAAAATGGTAGTTTGGAGTAAGTTATTGCGCTTAGGGGAGAATCAGTAGTAATATAAAAATTAATATTGACATAAGTAGTAATATTGCATAGGAAGACTATTGCACGTAATGAAATGATTTTGCCCCCATTTAGAAAACGTCACATGATATTGCACATGGTAAGACAACTGCACATGAGATATTGCACACCCAGTAAGAACACTACACAATATTGCACATGGTAGACTGTTGCACATGATAGGAAAAATAATGCACATTGTTTTTCACATAATGATAGTTATTTAACCCAGTAAGAAAATATACAAGAAGAAGCAACAGGCTATTGCACAGATCATTGTGTGGATGTGTGACAGAGAGAGGAGCTGTAGCGTCTGACACCTGGCATGCAAATAATTATGGAGTGGACTGTACATAGGTATGGCATACACACTGACATGCACACACTGGATACAGGATACACACTTTCATGATCCAGATTACGGCTGCTTTCAGCAGCACGATGTATCCTTGAAATCACAGCCATGCAGTTTAAAATTTCAAAGGATTCAGCACGCTTGAATCTTTTAGCTGGTCACATCACACATTATAAATTATTGTATGGCGCATTTTATATTTTATTCACTACACTGTTAAATCTTTCATTTACTGGCCTGTTTTGTGTACATACACACACAAATACATAAATACAAGTGATGTTTTTGGTGCAGAAGTAGACACCTGGGGAAAAAATGAAATGCAAAAACAATTAGGAAATTGGCTATTTAAGTGTTTGTTTGTTTTTTGCGAATGTCCTTAACTTCACTTAGAAAATCAACGTTTTTTGAGGTGTCCACAAACGTTTGCTTCATGCAGTTTTACTTGCTTTCAAAGACTTGCAAAGATATTTGTTGTGGTTGGATTTTAAACCTGATTTTACAGGAGTGCTCCAATTTGTAGTCACAATGTCAGCCTAATTAAGTGCAAGTCCTTACAGCCCTAATCACCAGTTGTGACTGAAAATATCTCAAGATTTTGTGTATTCATTTCTGGGTGATGTAACACATGACACGAGAGAAATGATGGGCCAGGCTCGGTTTTGACCTTGTCAGATGCTAAGAATCTATGCAACAGCCTGGAAATAAAACGGGAAAACCTGAGACCACTCACAGAAGCTGAGGTTCTCTTGGATTCTGTCCAAAACCATCAACATGTTTGACTTTCCCATCTGCACCGCCGTAAACATTGCCCATCATTTCTTAAAAGGGTCAAGTGTGTAAGGCAGCACATAACACCCATAGATGGCGCTGATGGTTTAATTGTCGTAAGAATGAACCTCGCTCTGCACCAGTGCAATGTTATGTGAGAACCTTGTTCATTTGAAAGGAGTTGCTGCAAGTCAGACAGTTCAGATAAGCAGGCGGTCAAGTCGAAAGCACCAATATGAACAGGAGGCTTTCTTCAAAACCTCCACATTGTTGATTTACGCTGTTTTCCCAACCCTGGCACCAGAACAACTTTAACAGATGGGCTAAGCGTGGGGGGAGGGGCTGCGGACGGATATTGTTTTTCAACATAACTGACATAAAATGGAACAGTTGATGCAATTTCCAACGAAGTCAACAAAATACAAATACCTGCAATGCATTCATCCTAAACCATAAAAATCCTAAGCTAAAAAGTCCAACTACACCATGAAAAACGTCCATGAACCTTGCATCTTACCTTCGATGATTCACTGTATGAAAGCAGACCTTTGCTCTGACATTTCTGCATAAACTAATTGAGCTGTTTTAGGGACGTACCAATAGGGAACTGTGGGTCGATGCAAATATCTGATACGTTTCATTTACATCCGTGACAATGGCGATGTGGATACTGACATACAATTTTTTTAAACGGCCGAAACTGGGATTACAACACATCAGGCAATCAGCTTTCTGGCAATCAACATTTATTTCTCTAGCCAAATGCTTCCATGTGCAGTATCATGTGAAGTGTTGTGAATGGGTGCTGAATCATTTCATTACATGCAAAATGTCAATATTACTTATATACTACTGATCTCGACTATGTGCAAGAACATACTCCTAACTACTGTGGCATCAGTAATTCACTTAACTTTAAGTTTCTTATATATATTATTTATACCCAGTGTTTGTGTAGATATAGTGCATTTCATTTAGAGTTATTTTCTACATATTTTTTATTGATTTATATTTATTTATATTTTATATGGTTCTTGTCTCTGTGTCTTTGTGTGTCTGTGCAGTCACAACATAAGCAATTTTCTCCCGGATCAGTAAAGTTTTCTAATTCTGATTCTGCATGAATTGGTTTAATTGTAATTGTAATGAACTGTAATTGTAGTAATTTCTAATTCTGATTCTGCATGTAATTCATTCAAATGTAATTGTACTGATATTTGGTAAAATATCAGTCACCTCTAAACATCTGTTTGAGCAATTTTCTTACAATCCCTATCTTGGCTATTTCAGTAATAGAGCACTGGAGGAATTTAATTCACAAACCACTGAAGATAACAATGACGGACACTACAAGCACCTGACATTTTTAGGGGTGCACCAGTATGGGATTTGTGAACCGAGGCCAATATCCATTATGAAGAAATAAACACTAAGAAATTACGTTATAATACAGTAAAATGAATAAAGTATGTATCAGCACAATATGATCGCAGCACCTAAACACGTTTTTGGATCAAAGCATCAAATATTGGGATAACACAAAGGCCGAATTGAAATATATGCCAAATCTAAACATGTTGTTTTTTGAGCAAATACCTGAAGATATCCTTGTACCTGATACCAATATCCTTGTGCATCCCTAATCATGTTGACTTGGTAAAACAAACAAACAAACAAACCAACCAATACCTGCTCTGTCCATGTGTCAGACAAAAGTCTCTCAGGTGCATCTTATGACCACATTTTGAGCTCTGAATTCAAAACACAAACACATCTCATAGCATTTATAATTCAGTGTTGTCAAGTTTTGTGCATATTTTAAGCAACTGAGAGTTTCCCAGAAGTTGCCTCCAACCACCAGAAACTCCAAGAACAACATTGTAAGTCAGCTGATGAAAGAGGACACAATAAAACTGAAACAGAAAGTTGGAACTTATTCATGTAACATAGAGAAAAAAATGTGTTATAGTGGTCAGGGAGATGTTTCCTCCACTGCATATAAACACAACTCTGTCAGGAGTCTGCAGCCTCTACCGAGGAGTTTGCCCAGATAAATCGAGCGCGTTATTCCGCAGATAAAGTAACACCGGATGCCACTTCCCAAAGAACTGATAGTAAACAAAAACTGCTTCAGACTTTAGGCTCAGTGAGTTCTACAATCGGCTTTAGATCTGAAAAAAAGATATTTTAATGTTTAACTTTGCAAGTAACTCGTATTATCTTGTTATTTTGGATTGATATTATCTGGAATCCACAATAAAAACATGATATGAAAAAATTATAAAAATGGAGGTGTTTTTGCAAATGAACTCTTGATTTAATTTTCCGGTGATAATCCTTTTAAGAAAAGGAGCACAATCGTTTATTTTCAAACGTTTTGATATCAGGCAGACGTTCCCCATTGTGTAATAA
This sequence comes from Hydrocynus forskahlii, assembly GCA_037974365.1. Taxonomy (NCBI): domain Eukaryota; kingdom Metazoa; phylum Chordata; class Actinopteri; order Characiformes; family Alestidae; genus Hydrocynus; species Hydrocynus forskahlii. Next base: position 3,095 of record JBBPCX010067667.1, on the reverse strand, counting down.
AACAGCTGCTGAAAACCTGTGTTGGCCTTTTAGGAATCGATAAAGAATCAGACAGATAAGCAGAATCAAAAAAAGGTCTCAGCATCAATACAATCTTATCAATTCCAATCTCTAGTGTCACCTCATATTTATACCCCAGTGAAACAGAAAGCCATAGAGGACATGTTAAGGTTTCTGAACATTCTAGCTGACAAATAAGTGAAATGAAGAGGAACAGGTTTCCGTTCCATTTGGTTCATAAATATTTTCAAAGCTGCTAAAAATTGTAACGTGTGAAAAAAAAGAATAAAAATAAATAAAAAATCCTTCTTTCCTTTAATTAGAGTTTACATTTCTCTCATATTTTCAGTGTGAGACTGAGCAAATGAACCAGATATTTTAAGATTTTTTTTCCCCCCAGTAATTAGGGCGCCGCTTTACTATAGTTGAAAACTGAAATGGCCTGTGGTCTGAACAGCATAGCCTTTAAAAATAAACAGGTTTTTAAAAAGTATTTATGCTTCTTATATCAAATCATTGGAATGATCTTTATTTTTATTCAAATTTCTCAGGAGATGTTTGGAAGCACTTCTGAAAACATATAAATGGAAAATGCTTTTGAAGTTCTTTGAGGAAATCAGGACGTCGGTTTAACAGGTCGACAGTGCCGTCTAGAGGTGACTTGAAGGCTAGCGTGAAAGCCCTCATTCCTGATGTCATGCTGGTTAAATGCTGTGTATTTGAACAACCTTTTTTCGGATTGGCAGTCGAAAGCAGCATTAGTGCTCCTGTAATCACAGCACAAGCAGAACACACACCGGGCCGCAACCGGCAGAACTCTCTATCAGCACTTGTGAATAAATCACACAGGTAAAGCCTGAGCTCATTACACCACCAGGCCACATCAACACAGTCCCGCTACAGCGCCTGAAGAGAGGCGTTCACCACAACACACACTGTTCACGATCCCCTACCAACCCAACACACACACGCAGTGGCCTTTTGAACTACACTATATGGACAAAAGTATTAGGACACCTGACCATTACTCAAGAGACTTTAATGATATTGCATTCAAATACACAGATTTTAATATGGCGCTAGTCCCCCTTTTACAGCTATAACAGCTTCCACTCTTCTTAGAAGCCTTGGAACTGTTTTTCATTTAGAACATCATAATGTGCTGCATTTTAAAATTCTAAAAGAAACGCCTGATGTCACACAATGCCTTGCTGTATTTATACATATAGATACATGAAATAAGTTAAATGGTATTTTGTAATTAATCTGGTACCTTTCCTGGCACCTGGAGTGCTTTTTTAGCTTTTTTATAGTCTGTGGTGTATTAATAATTATTTTTCAGGTCGTTGGTCAAGCTCTGTGGGTTTAAAAAAACTCATATTACACAACATGTATTCTCACCATGAATGAACCAGCAGTAACGTTTTAATTGCTTCATATCTGAGTTTATGTCTCTGGGTTGCACAAGGGCAGATACACATTTACAGTGAAGGCTCTTGGTTTAATCGACCTGTTTATATAAATGTATTGATATGAGCCTATGGTGAGCATCCCTGCAAACATGTGAACCAACAGTGCCCTCTCTGGGAACTATATGGGAATTCAGCTACACCACAAGCATCCAGTCCGTGTCACCTTCTGGAAATACACTACATGGACAAAAGTATTAGGACACACCTGTTTTTCAGGGTTTGGGCTAGGCCCCTTACTTCCAGTGAAGGGCAGTCTTAATGCTCCAGAATACCAAGACATTTTGGACAACGCCATGCTTCCAACTTGGTGGACACAGTTTGGGAACCTTTTCTATTCCAGCGTGACTGTGCCCCAGTGCACAAAGCAAGCTCCATAAAGACATGGCTGGAAGAATTTGGTGTGGAAGAACTTGACTGGCCCACACAGAGCCCTGACCTCAACCCCATAAAACACCTTGGGATAAACTGGAACGGAGATTGCAAGCCAGCCCTTCTCGTGCGACATCAGTGCATGACCTCATAAATGCTCTACAGAATGAAAGGGCACAAATTCCCACAGAAACTCCAAAATCTTGTGGAAAGCCTTCCAAGAAGAGTGGAAGCTGTTATAGGTGTAAAGGAGGACCAACTGTATATTAAAGTCTATATATTTGAATGTAATGTCAACCTGTTGATGTAATGGTCAGACATACCAATACATTTGTCCATACAGTGTAGCTGCGATATGAGAGGGCAGGCTGGTGCAGGGAGAATATGGAGTCTGGCCTGGAGCTGTACCTTAGGGATCTTGCCTCACACCCAGCTACTCCACAGCCTACCAAAACTGTGTTTTACACCCGGCTCTTTTTTTTCACTACAGGCCAGAGCTAATGGGGCAGCTGGTGGCCTGGTGGTTAGATAGTTGCTCCTGTGATAAGAAGGTTATGGGTTTGAATCCCAGGACTGCCAGTGGCACCACTGAGGTACCCTTGAGCAAGGTACCCTCCCCACACATTGCTTCCTGGACGCTCTGTTGCTGGCAGCCCATTGCTTCATTTGGTGAATGGGTTAAATGCAAAGAAAGAATTTCACACTGTACACACTGTGCTGTGCTCAAGCCTGACTATAAGGACCACTTGACTTTAATCTACCTCTGTCTGAGACCAGCTACAGCTCTGAACATATGGAGAACCGGCACACAGCTCCCACACACGGCCTGCAGCATTCAGGGGCCACCTGGCTGAAAGAGAACAACAGGGAAATCGTTCCCGTGAAGCAGAATGAGCCTCCCACCGTTTTGCCAGAGCACCAAATTCCTAGCATGCTAACAGAAGCCAGTGACAGGTGTTGAACACTCAATGAAAAGCACTGAGTCACTTCAGGCACGGAGAGTGGCTTTACCTGCCACCCTCATCTTTCACACGCTTCACTTTAGCCACTTAACTTTCAACCCAACCAACAGACTGAGAGAAATGATACACTATATACACAATGTATGACAACCACAGCAACAGGGACTTTAACAACATTGCATTCAAATACTTAATCTTCAATATGGAGTTGGTCCCCCATTTTTAGTTATAACAGCTTCCACTCTTCTTGGAAGGCTTTCCTGAAGAATTGGGAGTTTCTGTGGGAATTTGT
>JBBPCX010067666.1:0-13012 GCA_037974365.1 Hydrocynus forskahlii | reverse complement strand
ACTCAACAGAGAGAGAGTGAGACAGAGAGAGAGAGAGAGAGAGAGAGAGAGAGAGAGAGAGAGAGAAAGAGGTTAACTCTCAGGCCAAAGGCACTAAAAGCACCAGTTACACACTTTCAAAAGAATCAATTTCAAATTCCTGTGTGTGAAATCGAAGGTGAGTGAACAAAGGTGATTTTTTTCCCCAGTGACACCAAAAAGAGAAGACCATTTGTTCTTGCTGGAACTGGAGTGTGTTGGTACGTCGCCCATAGCAACTCATCCATAACCGTGGAGTGCGGTCCATAAAAAAGGTAAAAAGCAGTATAATTTATAAATGAACCCCATTCTCTGCACTCAGAGACTAGCATTACAGTACAATAACCCATAAATGTTTGGATAATTCATTTGAAAAAAAACAGAAACGGTCAATTGTACTTTGGAGCATATTTTTTTTGGTGTATGTAAATGTTGAAAATACTACTACCACTATTACTACTACGTATTACTACTAATAATAATCATAACGAGCTGTGCTAATGCATCTCAGTGAGATGGGGAGTCGGTGGAGTAAGGAATTGCATTGTAGGTTTTCATGTTGAATGAGTAAATTCAAATTATTATTATTTAATCAGAGGTATGCTAGGACCTTTATTGTGTGAGATATTAGCACTACTGACCTGTAAACATCTGGGACAGTGGGGCATCCTCCTTTTGGCACCGGTAGTGATGTTTTCCATAGCACAGGAAATCTCTTGGAAAAGGTTCTGCCATCTGATGGGGGTGTGTGTCTGTGGTATGGGGGCTTAGATTGAGTTAAGTTTTGGGCAATATTCTGTAAAGCTTGTTCACCCAAGTTTAGGTAGATCAGTTGAGTAGTCAATTTAACTGTCTGGCCACGTTGTCATTGCTCCATTTTTCTGGTTATTAGCCAGACTATATAGATGTAAGCCTGTAAGGTGTATTTGAATCGTTATAACCATAGGTTCATGCAATGCATCGCTCAAGTCCATGTAAACAATGAGAGCGCAAATCCAGGAATGAGTTGACACTGTGTTCTCCCCCACACTCTCAGCAATCTGCAGTCAAAACTGTACTCCCACACTGTTGTTGGAGAGGAACAAAAACCAGAAAAATCCTTTCAAAATCCACAGATAAAAGAAGTCCTTGAGGCCATGTTCTGAACCAAAGAGAGGGAGAGCAGGCACCAACAAATGAATACATTCAAAACACCAACATAGGTTACTTCTTCATTTGAGTTTCAAGACAGGTGTGATTGGCTGCCATAATCTTTACAAACTGGAGGACATTGTAAAATTCTGGAGCATCACACCACATCTACCAGAGGTTTTGACACCATGACTCACGTAGAACACACTGTACATTTTGGATCTTATTTTTCAAGCCAAATCTGAGGCATGGTGTTATGTAAGGACTCTAGAAGAGAAAGAGTGAATGTGTCTTATGTTACACTGATACAATCTGGCAACCCTAATGTCAGGACAATGACATCAAACTGTTCAAAATTAGTCACTAGATTTCAGTATATGCATCCAAGAGTACATGGAGTTTTTAATTGGTGCACTCTACCTTTCCTTATGTCACTACAAAGCTTAGGACCCAACAACACGTCACACTGCTTTATGGGATCGTTCCACCATATTGGCAGGGTAGATTCTTTGTTTACATGCTATGAATAATCACACATTCTGACTGCTTAAAGGAATTAATGGTCTGTTGTGTTGTTTGGATGTGCCGTGCATAAAAATGAATCAGATGAGAAGGAGGTGTCTCTTAACTAGCTCCAGAGGGATGCCAAACAACAGTGATAAAATGTGCGGTGTGGATCCGTAAAACTCCCTCACAGAGAGTGGAATAATGAATATGCTGCCTAAGCTCTTCTCCTCCTGAATATGCTACCTCCTCTTTCATTTCTAGCTAGTGTGTGGCTTAGGTCCCAGTGCTTTTACCTGAAGCTTAGGCAAAGTTTACATTTGGATATTTCACTCAGCCACTGGTACACCTACCTTAGTTATTAGTAGATGCCACTTAAACACTGGCATTTTACCTCAGTTATTGCCATACAGTACTCTCCAGAATTACAGGCACTCTGTTAAAGATGACTAAAAAGGCTCAAAAACATCACTATCAGTTATCGTAAAATTATGTAGGAAATAGAAAAAAATCCCTTTTTCAAAGTAAGTTTAATCTGAGAATAAAACAACTATATTCTCTATGATCAAAAAACAAAACAACATAGCATTTCAAAATCGATACCATCCCATGCATACCTAGCTAATTTTAAAAGCACCTATGTTTAAAGGGACTTTTAAGTAGTCGTTAATGATTTCCTGTTTCACAGAGGTATAAAAATTAGGTCACAGACTGCTTAGTCATCCTTAATCATTGGAAAGATTCAAGAGCATTCCACTGCAATAAGGAAAAAGTGTGTTGACTTGCTGAAATCAGGGAATAGATTCAAGAAATTCAAGGATTCAAGTTTAACTTATTCAAAATAATCAAATAATTTCAGCAGCCGCGGTGAGGAAGATGGTCTGAGAAGTAAAAAACCTCCAAAGACCACAGTTTAGATCATCTGAAAGAGAAGAGCCATTCCTTTCTATTCACAATAAGCAAAAGTGTGTGAACTTTGCCAAGGGCCACTGGGACAGGGTGCTGTGGTCAGACCAAATAAAAACTTTTTATAAACATTAAGGGGATTGTTCATCAGCCTTTTTCGCTTGTACTAAATAAGAGTGCCAGTAATTCTGGTGAGCACTGTATTTTACTCAACAGATCACAAGCAGTTTAAGGGTAATCTCATTTAAAAGAGTTTTATCCTTAGTGATTTTTATTTATCAAGAAAGTTTCACACAATCTAAAGTGTGGCTGCTTGGTTCAAATGAGGTCCATTTTTTTTTTTACATAATATAATACTGTGCTCTGTCATTTTTTGTTATTCATTATTATTTCAATTTTTTATTCAAGGAAAAGTCTCATCCTATTCTGTTCCACAACTGTTCAATCTCATCCTATTCTGTTTCACATCTGTCACTGCCATTTCTCTTTTGTGCCCTTCTGTCATGCCCTGTCTTTGGTAATACATGCATACACGTGCTTTCTGTTTTGATTATGTTCCTGGCTCTGCCCCATCCTGCCCTCCTGTTTAGCATTTTCACCTGTCTATTCCCAGTTGTTTACCCATCTGTACATATTCACCCTTGTTTGTGTTTGTGTTTGTGTACATTGCTTAATGCCTTAGCTTCTGTATGGTTTTGGAAACTCTTTTTAACTGTTTTTTTTGGGCACATTTTTTGCAACACAATTTGTAGTTTGTTTTTCACTCCTGCTCTTGGATGAATTCTTACATCCACTTTACACGCTTAATCTCCTTTGACTTTGTGCTTATAAATATGAACAACAATGTATTAATAAGCACAAACATAGATTTGGTTAAAAATGAACTCTATCAGGAAAAAAATTGAATCAAACTGATATTGTGTCACAACTGCACCTTGCTGGTCATTGGAGTGCTGAGCCTGTTTTCCCTCTCATTTTGGGTTCGACCATTAACCTGATTGTCAACACCTGTTCTGGATTTCTCTCTCTCTCTCTACAAATACCCAGCTTGAGCCAGAATTCTGCATCCGTTGTCATGCCCACTGGCTTGCTTGTTGTTTGTTTGTGTATGTCTTCCTTAAACAGAGTAGACTGAAGTAGTACACCTGACAGTCCCTCTTCAAGACACTGACCAGGTAGACCTAAGTGGCTGGATCTTGTGCACCCTGAGCTTCCATCCTCTGCTTCACAGGGCTTCACAGAGGCTTCTGGAGCTCATTCTGTTTACCTGTTTATCTGAATCAACAGTGAATTCCATACCTTGCACTGGGAATGTCTGGCGGTGTATCAGAAGCTACACTATGCTCAGCATCTCCTTTTCCTGCCAAAACTTTCAGAAAAAGGATTACAAATACATCCTGCAAGTGTGTTGTCTCACGTAGGCTAATCAGTATTATGACATGTTAGCAGTTAAAGCTTCGAGACATATATGCTTTTTGCAGCATTGTGGTTCTTTTTTGGCCTATTCATTTGTTCTGTTTTCAGTTCCCCAGTTTTATAAGAGTCTCACTCCTAGTCTCACAGTTTCTAAATACAATTTAAACGAGTTTCAAGTCCGGAGATTGGCCAGCCTTCATCTTTAAAAAAAAACAACAAAGTCTTGTGGGTATTTTTATGATGTTTGAGAGTGTTGGCTTGTTTCAATGTACATCTCTAAAATATCCCAGTGCATCATTCCTTTTATGATTGTTTCAATGGCATGTAGTGCTTCATCCCACATCAAGCCAAGTCAAGTAGGTGTTTGTCATTTCAGCCATGTCCACATTACACATTGAAATGAAACAACATTCCTTTAGGACCACAGAACAATGATTTACAAGACAAGACAACACACCGTGCAGTCGACAGGAGCAGTAACAGTAATTGTGAGTGAATACAGTGTTTTGGCATTCTGTATTCTGGCAACAGTCATTAAGTGCAAAAAATGCAACAGAATGCAAAGATTGAGTTAGACAGTTATGAATAATTGTGCAAAAATAGCAAGTAGCAGCAATATAATTAGAAAAACAAGTCAAGAATATAAATAAATACTAAGTATTTACAGTGGTAGTTGGGAAGTGAGGTTTCTTGTTGATGGCAGAACAGTTTAGTGCAGAGTGATTGGGAGACAGTAAGCTGTTCAGTTCAATGTGTGCGTGTGTGTGTGTGTGAGATGTACAGTTAATTGTTTAGTTCAGATGTTGTGAATCCTATTCATTGTTGTGCTATCCTCAGTCTCTGTAGGAAGTAGAAAGACTGTTCTTCTTGGCAATGGAGCTGGTTCTCCATGATCTGACAACTGAAGTCAACAACCATGTATTTTGTTTTGTCCACATTCAGAGACACATTCAGAGGTTGTTTGCTCTGCACCAGTCTGTTAGCCATTGCACCTCCTCTATGTATGCCACCTCATCCTTGTACTTGATCACAACTGCACTTTTGCGCCAAATCCCAAAAGAGGTCACTGTGACATGGTGTGCTGCCATCTTGGGTCATTCACAAGGAGCACACCATGATGCTGCCACCTTCATACCTTCATTACATTTACATTTATGCATTTGACAGTCACAACTGAATCATGTTTCACATGTAGATGAATATGGAGTTAGGACTGAAGTTATAGGTTTTTTTGATATAGGTTTCCTGGCCCTACGATACCCATGTCCAGTTCTCCAATTTGGTAAGGGAAACGTGTATTATTAGCCGATTAGATGAAATATATGTGTAAAGCAGGGGTACTCCAGGACCTTAATGAATCATAAAGCGCGAGACTTATTCTTGATTAACTCAGCATAAACATTGTGGTGATTCAACTCAAAAATAAGGTCATATATCCAGCATCATCATGCCTCAGTGCGTGTTTAATCTCCTGTGGTAAAACGACAGACTCGCACATTAGATGTTCTCCCTCTTCCCTAAATAGAATTGGAAGTGAAAGTCTAGGAAGACTATTCTCAGATGGTCCTTGAATACTCCCATCAATCAAAGAAAAGAAGCTTTAAATTCATAGCCTCTCCCTTGACTGCTGTCAGCTTGTTGGTACAATTTGATCTATTTGTCTTCCAGACAAATAAAAAAAAACAAAAAACAAAGTGTTGGCACTAATAGCTGTGACAGGGGAAGTTAAATGATTATCCAGGTCATGTCCCTACTGCGAAAGCCACAACTGGACATTAATGGGCATGAGATGCCACAGCATCCAAGATATACTACACTAGGACAACTGACTATCAGACTTGTTACAAAAAGGATGTTTTGCCCACCATCCCCTTTGTAGTCATAACGGCCTCCACTCCTCTTGAAAAGCTTTCTACACAATTTTAGAGTTCGGAAGTTATGCCCATTCAAGCATGTGTGAGGGCAGGCACTGAGGCTGACAAGCAGGCTTGCCTGGCAATTGACATTCCATTTCAGTTCCAGAGGTGTTGAGGTCAGAACTCTGTCCATATGAGTTCATCCACCCCATGTTTTTATGGACCTCGCTTTGTTCACAGGGGCACAGTCATGCTGGGACAGGAAAGGGCCTTCCCCAAACTGTTGCCACAAAGTTGAAAAAACACATTTGTCTAAAATGCACTTAACTATTACCCCTCCCTAGAACTAAGAGGCCTAGCCTGAAGCCTGAAAATCAGTCCCAGACCATTATCCCTCATCTGCCATACTTTCGTTTTGGAACTATGCATTCCAGTAGGCATCTGCCGAACACATTCATCCATTTGACTGACAGATGTTCAAGTGTGATTCATCCCTTTGACGAACATGTTTCCACTGATCCAGAGTTCAGTGGTGGTATGCTTTGCATCTCTCTGGCCAAAGCTGAAGTGGTCTTTATGTCCAAGCTATTGTTGCTCCTAGATGCTTCTCTTCAGCAATAATAGCACTGACAGGTCGGGACAGATCTAGGTGGCAGCCCATGACGCTGCTGTGACTAAGCTCTTCACTTCTACCCATTCTGTTTCCAGTGTTTGTTGTGGCTTTATGTTTGATTGTATGCACCTGTTAGCAACGGCTGTGACTGAACCACCAACCCTTATCTCATCATTTATTGACCATCTGACGGACGCCACTGCACATGGGTGACGTTTTTTTAGTATAATTATTTAGTATAAGTATCGTTAATCACAATTACTTCATTCTGTTTAATTAAATGGTTGATCATTTATTTGAATTTATTTTGAGAGCTGAATTATTGGTCTAGGTGCACATACTTCATTTGATTTCAGTTGCCTGATCCTTTTCTTTCCTTTTCTTTTATTTGAGCCAGTGGTGTTGGTGAAAGAGCTCCCCGCATACGTTTATCATCGCAGACCATCTCTGGACCCAGCTACCCAAATATGGGGGAATGTTTGACATGTGGCAGGTGGGTGTTTGAGTTAGCTTGCTGCTGTGCTTATTATGTTTGCTTTGTGTTGAGTTGCTGCTGATTCTTTTCTTGTATGCAAAAGCATTTATGCTTTTTAAAATTCAGACTCCACTGGTTCTTTCGGTTGGTCCGTCACAGACTGGTTTAGTGACTGCATGCTGTAGCGTTCAGACAGAGGAGCCTGATGAGGAGAGTAAAACCGCAGAATGTCAGACAGACAGAGACAGGGAGGGAGAAAAAGAGAGAGACTTAGGAAGAACCTGGTGCTAAAGACAGGAAGAAACATGGAATTAAAGGAAAAGGAATCATAGTGAAAGAAAAGAGAGAGGAAAATGGTGGAAAAGGGGCAGGTGAGCACTGATACAGGGATAGAAAGAGAGAGAAAGAGAAGAAGAGAGAGAGATGGTGAACGAGGACAGGGCAGAAGACAGAGAGCACACACAGATTTTACATTAGAAGGGTTCTTGGTGATTAGTTGCATTTTCAATGCGGATTATGTTTTTGAGTGTGTGTTTAGTGTGTGAGCTGGCTATCTAAAAAAAGACCACTGAGACACTAGGACGATTTTTTATTCAGTCACACTTAGAATTCACACTCGAATGTTCTATGCTACCGCTGTGAGTGGAGTAGAGCGGAGTGGAGCAGACAAGGATATCATATCATTTTACAGGTGTGTGATGCCTGTGGGCCGTCAGAGACACTTTTGTAACTCCTGTGGCCCCCCAGGCACACTGGTACGCAAAACTTTGAGTGCTCACTTCCCACATCCGCATTTAGCTGAATCTGACCTACATACACTACATCTTTCAGTCACTCTGCACGGATAAGCCTGCCCTCACCCTCAAAACGTATCTTATTACTCACGAAAGGACAAGATTAGATCCTTATCTGTTTGCTCAAGCTGGCGAAGGGAATCGTGGCCGTAAATGAAAATGTCCAATTACTTAAAAGTCAGATTAACTCTCAAGGGCTTTCTTAATTATGATCCTCCGCTATGCAAACAGTCCCTAATCTCTGTTAATCCCTCCTTGTGGGACAGTGTGGGACTGATTACACACCACCATTTTTACAATAAGTTAAATTCCATAAGGACAAATAAGAGAAAGTAATTTGACGAGGTTTCACTTTCAACAGCTGAACAACTGAATTTTTTCTTAGCAGATGCCAAGTTATTGATAGCCTTTAAAAACACACTGTAAAGTCAGTTCCTTCCTTCTTTCCTTCCTTCATTCATTCATTCATTCATTTTCTATAACTACTAAATCCTTACAAGGTTCGCAGGTACCCGGAGCCTATCCCGGGGTCAATGGGTGTGAGACAGGGTGTCAGCTCAATGTAAAGTTCAATGTAAAAAAAAAAAAAATGAATTTAACAAGCAGGTGCATTTTGTCCATTATGGGTATTACTATCAGCAAAAAAGTAGAAAAAATGAATTTTTCCTCTAAATTATTATGTTTTGGATAATGGATCACTTCATCAATATTGATTAGATGAACCTGAATGTTGATGGGTTCCAGACAGTCTATAAACCATTCCTTTGTCCATCTTGTTTGAGCTGAATTCTGTTTGTTTCAGATAAATTCAGTGGTTCTGTATAGTACTAGGAAAGTGTCTTTGACATTTAACAGTTGAAGAACCTTTATGGTGCTATACTGAACCATTTTTATACTGAACGAAAAAAAATGAAAGAAGCTTTTACAACAAGATATTCATTAGAAGGAACAACATTTTATATATATTCACTTATTTAACTGAGTGGTTACAATTCTATAAGGAACAATTGCTTTTACAAGAGGACCCTTGGAGAACCATTTTAAGGGTGTACCAAATGATCATACACTGTAGTAAAAGGATTCATTATTTCTCATATAACTCTGTGTGGCCTAGCTGTGCTCCAGTCTGTCCAGATAGCAACGCTGAGCGGAAACATCATGCAGTGGGTGCGTGGGATATGGAAAACCAGTAATCATCCAAAGGGCTAGCTGTCGAATCTTGAAGAGTCATAATTGCTATCATCTCTGGTAGTCTCTGTCATTTTCTTTGGGAATGACTTCAGGCCTGGCTAAAGCAGCTGGCATTCAAGGCAGGTGTTCTCTTAGAAGAAACAAGAAATAGTTCAATACCATCTTGTTTCACAGCAATATATTTTTGTCAAAAGTGTGGTAAAAAAAAGTGGTAGCCAAATCCCCATGACTCACATTTGCAGTTTGTATGATATGACATTCATAGCCTCAACTCACCCGGGACATTAAAAATTCTGATTTTTCATATTCAGAACAGTCAAATCAGATTACTCATTTTTCAGTGTGCTCAAGTGCTGATTGATTGAAACAATGCTACTGCCTCTCTCCTTTGAAATGAAAATGGCCTGAGATTGCTTGGAGGTTTCTTCTGTAGAAGTCTCACTTTGGAAACTGTAATTCTGTCCCATTTCTGCAAGAATGACTGAAGCAGGGCGTTGTGCTCCTTTGAACTACTGTAATTGGAAGGGAAGCACATCAGTGGATAAACAATTCATGAGAAATAATTAATTTTAAGAGAAAATAGAACTGAGAATAAAGTGGCTGGTTAAGAAGCTGAATCATCGTCTTCTTATCCGGACTTCTTGATGGGTTTGGTTGTGTATGGTATTTCTCTGTCTATACAGTTACAGTACAATTAAATACAGTTAAATGAAACATTTAAATAACTTTTTTGAAACATATTACTACAACTTGTTTGAAGTTTTCAAATCAGATTCAAAAGAAGTGATGCTTGCTAATAATGCCTTCAACAATGGTGAAGAATGGTGAGGAATTCCACTTTCACTGCACAATTGTGCACAAAACCCATAGGCCCATTAGAGGAGCAGGGATGACATTCCTCACCTATACCCATATCCATCCCCCCTCTCCACCCCGTCCCCATGGATATTATAATAAAGCAAAAATATGCTTCTTAAAGCATATCTTTAAACAACCATGGTTTGCACTGTCAAGGCCTCAAATATTGCACGTATTATTGAATGCGTCATTCTGAATACAGTTGGCTGAATGTATAATTGGTGGACTGTCCTGAAATAGTTATTACACACTCTTTTCAGGCTTGTCTTAAGGCATACTCTTAGTATTTCGTGTAATATGACTTAGCCTGCACAAAAAAAAAAAAATGTAATTATTATTCAAACAATAATGAATAATGTTTTCAAATGACAATTTCAGTCGTTTAGTTCATTATACATTTTAAGTAACCATAGTTACCCTGGTGTTACCTAGGACAGTCTTTCTTTACACTGATGAAAATAGAGGTTCCTGAATTGTTCTTGACCTGGATGTTTCATGTTCATGTTTCATGTTTAACATAAATGACATTCCTTGAATCCATTCAATTCAATTCAGTTCTGGGAAAAACTCCCTAAAGCTGGAAGAAGAAACCTTGGGAGGAACCAAAGCTCAGAATTGGAACCCGTCCCCCTTTAATTGACACTGGACAGCAAGGGAGATTAAAAAACAAATTGTGGAGGCTCATTAAACATGGAGGTTCTTTCTACTTACTTGCATCTTATTTACTAAACCAACCATGGTTCATCAATGGCCGGGCGGCTCCACCCTTCTTCCTACGATTAGTTTAAACAGCCACATCTGCCTCTAATGTATGTAAGTTCCTGACTTCTTTGATTAGGTGGATGAGGTGTGTTAGATCTGGAATTATGCGCTGTGTAGTGTAACCATTGTCTGTTGTGTCTCCAGCTGTGAATGCACGTCCGTGGCTCGTTTATTGTGGATGTGTTTTCATTTCCAATAGAAGGCCCTTCCTGACATCTGTCTCTGAACTGAACAGCACAAAATGAGGCAGTATCATGGGCACTTCCTCTGGAACAGCTCACCCCACTGCATCAACTCTTTCAGCTTCTTCCTTTTCCTCTCCCCATTTTAATTTCTTCACTGTGTCTGTGCCCCTCTGCTCCCATTCCTGTCAGTTTGGGCAGTTAAGCCAGACAGTAGAATGAGCATAACAGAGAAAGCCCTGAACTTCTTTGTTGTAACTGTTCTGCGGTTTATGGCAATTAAAATCTATTTCAGGCCTGACCATGTGACCTCGGAGTTATTTTGGGCTGAAAAGAACACTTTAATTAAGTAGTTCTCGTACAGCTTGCCATGGTGCCCGATTCATCCACAGAACACTTTTTCCAAGTTTCAAAAGTCATTTTCATTACTGAAGTTACTATCTTGGTTCCACCAGCCGTTATGGCTAAATGTTTACTAAAAGTCAAAATCTTGCTTGTTGTGTAAAATTTTATTGAGCATATATTTGAATTCTTTTTATCTTTAAACCCTTTCAGTATTGTTTATTTTTATTATTATTGTCTATCTAATGATTATGGTCTATCTGCTAAATATTTGATTCATGTTACATAATTATTAAAAATGTAGTTACATAACACATCACATTTCCACACTTACATGTTTAAAAAATACAAAAATTATACTAGAAGTGCTATGGCGTATGAATTACTCAGACAGAATTCAAAGTGTAGAAAAAATAAACTTAAATGAAAGAAAAAAAAACCCAATCATACTCAAGGCGCCCAGGGAGCAGCTTGTGGGGACGGTACCTTGCTCAAGTCACCTCAGTGACATCGCTAGCAGTGTTGGGATTCAAACCCACAACCTTCTGATTGCAGGTGCAACTCCCTAACCACTAGGCCACCAGCTGCCAGTGTCACATCTCAAAAGCAATCAAAATGTTTACCAACCAGAATTATTGGATGAATGATGGGCTCGTCTTCTACAGGATGTTGCTTTAAAGTCTGGTGACTCAGTTGCTTACAGCGCAACCAGGGCAAACCTCAAAAAAAGCATAGGGGAGCAAAATATGTCTACAAACTTTTGTCTGAAAGAGAACCCCAACTCTGGCACATGTGGCAAGGCAACCCACTGAACCCACCCACCCATCCATCAATGTCTCCCTCCCTGACAAACTCAGCATCTTCTACACTCACTTTGATTGTGGCAACATGGAACCAACCACCAAAGTAGACTTCCCACAAGGAGATCAGCCTCCTACATTCTCCACCTCTGATGTTTCCTCTACTTTGAGCATGAGGAATGTGTGGAAGGCCGCAGGCCCTGACAGCATACCAATGCTTATGGTATTACAAGTAGCCAAGGTCTTTCAATATCTCTTTAATTTGTCTCTGGCCAAGATATTATTCCAACACACTTCAAGACAGTCACCATTGCCCCAGTGCTGATGATTTCTGCAGACTGGTCAAACCCACTGAAAAACCTACTCCCCCAGCCTTGACCTACACCAGTTTAGCTAAACATATTAAGAGAGGGCTGCCATCTCCACTGCCTCAGCTTAACACAGTCATTCTCTTCAAGCTGACCTATAAAATCTATAAATCTATGCCATAAGAGTCAGCACCTCTGCAATTAGACCCTGAACTTCCTGACAAACAGACCACAGACTGCGCATGGCGCAAACTCCAGACAAAACCATAATGGTTGTAGAGAAGACCAAGGAGCTCACTGTGGATTTCTTGATAACACCTCCATACAAATCAAGTAAACTGAAGTGGACTTTGTGGCCAGCTTCAGATTCCCGGGGATCCACATCTCTGAGGACCTCATTTAGGCCCTCAACACTTCTGCCTTCATGAAGAAGAACTTCTACCTGTGTACAATCAAGAACATCCTGACAAACCGCATCTTGTTGTGGCACAAGGGCAGCTTTGCAGCTGACTGGAAGGTCCCGCACTGCGGATTGTCAAGTCTGGGCTACACATCACCTGATGCCAGCTTCCCACCATTGATGCCCTTCATCAGCAGAGGTGTCAGTAGATCCACAGACTGTTTTTCCTCCTTCCCTCTCAATATGGATATTGGAGTATCCACACTTGAACCAGCATGCTCAGGAAAAAAACTTCTTTCCTGTACTTGTCACTTGACTGAACTCTTGAATACTTACGCATGCAGTGTTGTGCATGAACGCGTTCAATGAACGGCGTACATTGAACACGTTCCTATTTTTCGTGAACGCTGAACTGAACGAGTCGGTTTACAAATTATGAACGCAACCGTGAGTGAC
>JBBPCX010067665.1:0-13015 GCA_037974365.1 Hydrocynus forskahlii | reverse complement strand
GTGTGTGAAGCTGTGTGTGGGGTGTGTGTGAAGGTGTGTGCGAAGGTGTGTGTGTGAAGGTGTGTGTGTTGTGTGTGTTGTGTGTTTCTGTCTGTGTGTGTGTGTGTGTGTGTGTGTGTGTGTGAGTGTGTGTGATGTCGCCTGTTTGTTGGATGTGCCGGAATGACATAATGCTTGTGTGACGTCACACTGATTTAAAGCTTTTTGATTCTTTTGGAAATGATTTATTGCATCATGAAATCACAAACCTCAAAAAAAAGTTTTTTTTTTTTTATATCTGAAAGCAGGCCCAAACTTCTGGCCTGTAGTGTAGACATAATCCCAGTTCCTACATTTAAGTTATCTGCATAAAAATATCGGATATTGACATCGGCCTACAAATCCCACATCGGCTCATCCCTGATAACCATACTTACATGTTGAGATGAAGATGAGATGATTCATGAGACAACTAATAATAGTCACTGGCCTGGGTTGTTTAGGCAACCAGTGTTCTGGCTTCTGAAGCTTCCAAATACCAAATATAGATCTAAATACCAAAATAATGAACGAATATGTGGTCGTTCAAATAATTCAGGCTAGCCCTAATGTTTTTGCCCTGAAATGTCACTCTGGACCCTTTGAATTCTCTTGATCTTCTCAGAGCAGCAGTGGAGGTGTCACTTGGAAGGATTTTTGTTTTCTCAACTTCCCACCTCTGATCCTAGGCCCCCTCTGCTCTGCAGTTTTCCACGCTTCCACTCGTAATCCAGCTATTTAGCCGATTAACTATTTAGCTGCTTGAAATGGAAAACTGAAATCTAGTAGGCAGGGGGGTTCCAGGAAGCTTAACTGAGTGTAATGCTAATAAATTGCAACTAGTTTGAACTAGCTGGTATATCCACTTTCTCTGTGTCCCACTGAAGGTGCGCTACACCCAGCTGGTACAGCAGAAGAAGTGGAAGCCCGGTGGACGAAGCGGGCGTGGAGTGGGCGGAGTTGGAGGCTCCAGAGGCGGAGCTCTGGGGCGACTGAGGCGCGGCGGCTCCAGTCGCTCGGGTTATGCATTCGCGCACCAGGAGGGATTCGGGGAGCTGATCACGTCAGGCAAGAACATGCGCCTCAGCTCGCTCGCGCTCGCCACCTTTGCCTCGCGCCACAGCGCCAGCTGGATCGACACACTCCGCAAGAAAAAACACAATACACACAGTACCCCGCCCACCGGGGACAGCAGCCCAGCCCCACCCCTCTCCACTTCCTCATCACTGACCGGCCCACCGGAAACAATGCCAGAGGAGGCAGGGCAAACAAATGCTGACCCCGCCCCTACCAGAAGCCTCAGTGACATCCAGTTAAATGTGGCCAACGTGGCGGGAGGATGCAGTCTAGTGGCACAGGTAACACACAAGCACAGGCCAGGCTGGGCTAACTACAGAACATTTACTGTAATTAGCCAGTGAATACACTTCTGCACCTTTTAATGCACATTTTCTGAATTGAACATTTTGGGAAAAAAATGCGTCCTATTATGAGTGAGGCAGACAGGACATAAAAGTGAGAACCTTACAAACGTATATTGATTAGAAACAAAACATAAACTAGGGTTACTGGGGTAATACAAAAAACATGAGAAAATATTAACAGGTATTACAAAAGCACAAGCCAAACAGAAGTCTGAAACACAGAGTGTGTGGGTGTGTGTGCGGAGGTTTTGATGGGGGTGTGTGAATATGCGTGCGTGTGTGTGTGTGTGTGTGTGTGTGTGTGTGTGTGTACAATAGCTAGACATGGGAAACACCTAGGCAGGTGCGGAGACAGAAACAGGTGACCAGGATAACAAGGGGGTGGGGTTAAGGCAGATCTAAGAACAAACAAAAGACTCGCATGAAAACACAGACACATGGATAAGGTAAACAAAGGCGCATGGAGAACGTAAACGACAACATAGACAAGAAAACAAGATGAAGACAGAACATTACCAAAAGCCAAGAAACTGGTAAAGGGAGAATGTTACACCTCTACACATGTTATATAATATGTCTAAATTGTTACTCAGTATGTTTGTCAAATAAACTGAAATTATGCACTAAAAGTTGTAGGAAAAAATTTAGAAGTTCTAGATGTGTCCCTGGCTGTGAATATGAGGGGCAGATGGTGAGCAGCAGCAGCTCTATGCTGGCACTCTTTACCGAAGGAGTCACTGTAGAAGTACTACACGCAGGCCCAAGTATATGGTTATATGTTTGTTACAAGCTTCACATACAACAAAGACTGTTTATTCAGAGCTTTAAATGTTTTTGGATATTCCAGAACCACATAAATATGTTCATGTGTGGTGTTATTACATAGTGCTTGAATCCTATAGGGGTACTAGCAGAAATTAGCATTCTCATTAGCATTTTCCTGGTTTTTGACTGTTCTTTTATACTTACGACACAAGCTAAAGATCCAATTCTCCAAGTCCTGGTTCATTACTGTGGAGCATCATAAACTGTATATAGAGTAAAAAAAACAACACCCTTTCCATAGCGACTGATCTTTTCCCATAATCGATGACTACTCAACTGTGTTATTCTTAGCCCTAATACATACTGGACATCACAGACAGACAGACACACACACACACACACGCACACACACACACCAGTTTGTTGTGCTGTGGATGAGCAGGGGAATGAGGGAAGCTGTGCTCGAAAGACAGAGGCTCCTACTAGACTGAATGAGAGGAAATGATTAACGCCTCCTCTCTCAAGATAAGCAAAGGGCAGGATGCAGCTGTTTAGGGGCATTTCTGCCTTTTATTTAGCACCTCGTGTATTATGTTTCATTGGTGCCCATAGGAAACGTCAGGCTGGAGGGGGTCGGGAGCCCGGAGCAGCGGAGCCAGCAGCCCCGGCCCACCCGCTATTGCCGAGGAAACGGCCAGCGGTGAGTGAGCCACACCGGCACCTGGATCCATCAACCTATCAGAGTCTCCGGGGCATTCCCGGGATGTTTAAGTGGCCCTGCGTCGGGCCGAGGACGAGGCCAGCAAAGACAAAGTGCAGGCCACATCGCTAAAAGACATACAAACTTACAGCAAAACACACACGCAGATTCCGTGAAAGCACTGACTTCACTTGACTTCCTAAATGCATCCAGCTTTCGTGCGAGTCTCTGGTAGCGGGCCAGTTCAGCTGTAAGGCCTTTAAAGCAAAGGTGTGTTGTAGTTATGCAATGTACATTTTTGGTGACCATCTATTACGTGTATTAAGGTATATTAAAGGGACAGCCTGCTGAAACATCCAGTTCTCACAATTTTACCCTAAACATAGTTGATCAACCAAGACAGGTGTGTACTAGATCTAGGTTAAAGGGACACTCTGACCAGGAAAGCTGCCTTCTGATGATGCATCTTGAAGGTGGGAGGAGTTTTGGGGGTGCAGTTGTGTAAAATAGTTTTAAAGCTTCTAAGTAGTAATGTCAGCTTCCTTCTGTGTCCTTTAGCTGGCTAAAATTAATAAATAATACAAATAAAACACAGTTCAAAAGCAAGTGGGTTTAGTTACTTCAGCACTTGGGACCTTGAAAATCCACCCATATATAAAATACTCGACCAATGATTAGAATCAATCAGGCTGGTAATGGTACCGTGTCTTTATGACCAATATATGTAAATGATCTCTGTTGTGATTGGCTGATTCTTTCATTCAAAAAACAGTTGTGTTTGAAACTCCCTATATTAATTTAGTGTGAGTGGGCGGAGCCAAGATCATATAGGCTGACTGGACGGGTTTATATAAAGGCGCCTGTGTTTGTGACATCACAAAACCAACAACTTCAAAACAGGCTAGTTTTGCAACTTATTTTTTATACAGTACTATGCAAAAGTCTTAGGCACCTGCAAAAATAATATATAAAAACTGTTTATATGGACCGTGATGTTAAGTGTATCAGTGTGTTCCTTGTGAAAGTCCAGTATTACTGTAGTTTCCATCAGAAATCAAACCTAATTTGACTCAATCAGTTCTTCATTAAATGAAATCAGGAGCTGCTGATGGAGTTTCCCAAATCCAAATAACGGCTGGAGGAACTGAGGAGGAATCTGGAACCGAACCTGTGTTCTCCTCACCAGCTCACACAATATCAACTACTTTTACAAACAACACAAATCTTGATACTTTTTACTGCTTTCTTGTTTGTTTGCATTTATTGTAATATTAACTTTGCACGCAGAAAGACACTTTATCACTAACTGGAAATGGCTTTAAACGATTTTGCATAGGTGCCTAAGACTTTTGCACAGTACTGTATGAACTTTAATAGTGTTTATGTGTGTCATCAACCTGCTTTCATTTATTTAAAAAAGGGAGAAAAGTCATTATGGGCCTTTAATGGAGACTAATAGTCATGGTTTGGTATGGCTAGCCTCTTTGCTGTGGTGCCGAACTAGAGGAGCCCCAAGCTTGTCCTGGCTGATCGACTACATTCTGGGTGAAGGGGGGGATTTTGGGATTGAACCGTGACCCTCATTGCTGGAGTCAAACATTAATGTCACCACAAACTGGGGTCTTTTGGTCTTTCTTCTGTCAAAATGAAAGGTCTCTTTAAAAAACTCAAAGCTGAAAAAAGATCTGTCATTGCTCTGAAGGTGTTTGCCTGCAGGTAAAGGTGGGATCAGGTCACCCCACCTTTGGTCCTGTTTGTGAAAGTGAGGGCGCCCCCGGTCAGTGGTCAGTACGTGGTGATTTACTGAGTGCGAATATGTTTATTTAATGAGTTTAACAGACTGGAGGAAAAATCAGCTCCACAGCCTGGAGAAACCAGCGGTGATTTCCCTCCTCGCTCTTCTCCCTCTCTTTCCATCTTTTTATTCTTTTCAGAAAGAAATCAGTTAACTTTTCTCTTCTTGCTCTTCTTCTTCTTTGCCTTTTTTCCTTTTTTTCCCTTTTCCCCCTTTCTTTCTTTTCAGTGTTTTCTCTTCTTGCTCTTTTTCATCCTTTTCTTTCTTTCTGTCTTATTTGTTTCTTCATTCTCTACCTTTTGCTTTTTTGCAGTTTATTTTTCTTTCCATGTGAGTCCCTGTGCAAAAGTTATGGCACCCCTTGCCTTTTATTTTTAGAAACTGTGTCTTAGGCACCCCTTGCCTTTTATTTTTAGAAACTGTGTCCTAAACTGGGCAGAAGAAGCCGTGTTGCAGTGTCTTCCCTGTAGAGGATGTGTTCTTATTTTCACACAGAAAATGACATTATCCGGCTCAGGGTTCCCCACAGCTTGTGACTGTACTGATTGGGGATGTGACTGTGTGACTGAGCCCTGCGGAGGAGAACAGTGAGCCCTGATTTGGCCATGTTTCCTAACAGAGACGTCCAGAAGGACTCAGTGTGTCCTCGGCCGCATCCCTGACCACAGATCAGCTGGCCGGTTCTGTGTCTTTGATCGGAGCGTGGCTGTGTTCGGCTGCATCTGTCTTTCTGTCTTTTTTATTCTGTCCTTTTTTATGTTGGTGAAGCTTCTGTTTGTAACGGCTAAACAAGCTTGTGGAATGTCCACACTGTCTTACTTCCTCTTTCAACTTTCTTCTTTTTCTGCCCTTGTTGTTTTTTGATGTTTTCCATTTTCTTTCTTTCATTCTTTCACTCCGTACATTTCTTTCTCTTTCGTACACTTCTTTCTCTTTCTTTGTTTCTTTCATTTCATCTTTCTTGGTTTCTTTATTTGTTTATTGTTCTTCGTTTCTTTTCAGATAAAAAACAGTAGGTTTTCTCTTCTTTGGCTTCTCTTTGTTTTTTTTTCCACCTTTCTTTCTTTTAATGAAGAAACCAATGTTTCTGTTTTCCCTCTCTTTTATTATTTCTTTAAAAGTCATTTTTTGTCTTTCTTTCCTCAGTCAGTATGTCATCTTTTTCTACTTTGTGCTTTCTTGCAGTTTCTTTTTTTCCCTTTCATTCTGGGCCCAATTGGCTTTGAAGGCTTTATGATCAACATACAATCACATGCCAAAGGACCCCCCCATGCATACACTCGTCCTCTGCAGAGAATCCACTTAAAATGGCAAACTAAATAAATAAACAATTAATTTCTATTTGCTGCATTTATTATGAAAATAAATTGAAATGGGTGCCACAACTTTTGCACAGGCCACATTTTGGGCTTCACATGTTAAACATAAATTGTGCCCTAAACAGCAGGAATGTGTTCTCTGGATTTGCACATAGTTCCACTTAGAAAATCAACCAAACGTCCCATTTGAAGGGACTGGAGGTGCCCAAACTTTCACACACTGTGTTCCTTTTGGTCAGAGTTTGGACACATCAGGACGGTATTTTTCTCAGAGGTCAGCTGAGCACTCGTCACCCACGGCCTGGAAGAGGACGTGATTCTGTGGATGTGGGACAACCCTATTGACCGGTCACTGCTGTATTAGTGACCGTGGACTGACGAAAGTAGCACCATAGTTCTCCATGAGAACGTGATAGGAACTGATCGTAATGGAACTTCTTAGTAAAACTCAACTTCTTCTTTCATTTTTTTTTTTACACCATATTGGTGCTCCAAGCTACAAACTTTCACCAAAACTGCTGAGCTGGACTACTGGAGTCGTATTCACTCAAACTCTACCTGGATCCTCAAGGAACCTTCACAAAGCTCTCAAATGGGATCCACAGTCTGAAACGTGGCCTTAGGTACATGTGCTGAATGGAATCCATAATTGTCGCGTGTACATGTTCATGATGTAACCACTCCACATTTGCTGTATTTTCAGTTCAAAGAGGGATGCACTGTCTTTACAGAGGGTCTCCGGAGTCTGTGGAATAAGGTGACCAAGGTGGTCCATCTTGAGAAACCAAATTAGTTGATTTCTAGGCCATGTGTGCTCTGTCTGCAATAAGAGTCCAGCGAGACGAGTTCATGTTCCTGGTTTCTGGTTGTGATCCAGAATGTGTTTGCATTGTAAAAGCTGTTGGTGATCCTCATCACCACGGTGGAGTTGTTGGAAAACAGATAAAACATGATTAAAACTGTTCATGCCTTCTTCAATGAGAACACTGTGTGAATTTATCACATTGAAATTTGATGGGTTAATTTACTTTTAAAAGTAAAGGTGCCAGAAAAGGTTCTGTATAAGACCCATGACCTGTCCTCTAAAGAACCTTTTGATCGATGCTTCTTGAGGCGCTTCCAAAAATGAGGTGTCCAAGTGGAAAGAACCTTTGTTGAAGAACCGCCACATAATACAGAGGGTATAGACCAATTAAAACTAAACATATGTACAAACCAAGAACCACCCAGGAAAGGTTCCTTGAGTGAGGCAATAGAAGAACCACCTTTGTCTCACAAACAAATCTTTTAACGGAGATTTCTGTACAGTTAAATCAGATGTGTGACTGCAACGAACCTTTGTTAAGATCAAGCAACCTCCATATAATGTAGAAGTTCTATACTAGAATCGTCTAGAAAAGGTCCTCTGGAGCACTGCCATAGAATAACCTCCATTGTTCCCCTGAAGAACCTACCAATGAATGTTTCTTTAAAGAACCATTTCTATAAACAAGGTGTGAGAGTATGCAAGACCTTAGTTAAAGGTTTGCACATCCAAGTTTAGAACCATCAGAAAAGGTTTTTTGGTCAGAGGCAACAGAGGAACCACTCTTGGTCCACTAATGCATCTTCTAATGGAGGGTTCTGTCCAGTTAAATGAGATGTGTGACTGGGAAAAACCTTTGTTAAGATCAAGGAATTTAAAGATTCTTTGTCAACTGAAGGTTTTTCTAAAAATCCTACATCCAAGTCAAGAACCATCCAGAAAGGGTTCTTTGGAACAATATAGAAGAACCACCATTGTTCCCCTAAAGAACCTTCTCAAGAATGGTTCTTTAAAGAACGGCTTCCATGAAATATGTGTGCGAGTGGGAAGAACTTTAGTTATATGCAAGTCGTAAGGAACATTCACTTATATAAATCAACTGAAGATTTTCCTAGACTCATCTAGGAAAGGTTCTTTGGAGGGATGCTATAGAAGAACCCCCTTTAAACATCCAGTGAATAATTATTTGAAGAATTGCTTCTATAAATGAGGTGAGCGACTGTGAAGGTGTTTAGTTAAAGCTTTTCTTAGAATTTCCTCCCTCCATTGTTCCTCTGAAGAACCTTTCATTGAATGGGTCTTTAAAGAACCCCTTCTATAAACAAGGTGTGCGAGTGTGAAGAAATTTCCCAGAATTGCACGTCCAAGTCTAGAACTATCAGAAAAGGGTTTCTGGTCCGAGGCAAGAGAAGAACCACTTTTGTTCCACTAGAGAATATTTAATGGTTCTTTAGAGGTGTGTGTGTAAAGGATCTTTGCTATACAAAGATTCTATACAAACTGAAGGTTTTCCTAAAATCGTACAATTCGAGAACCATCCAGAAAAGGTTCTTTGGAGTGATGTCATTTGTTCTACTAAAGAATAGTCTAATGGTCCTTAATAATGAATAATTCAATGAGGTGCGTGTGTGAAGAATGTTTGTTAAGGTAAATAAGTGTCAACTTACTGTAAAGGTTCTGTATTAATTACCAATCACTAACATATTGCAAGATGTTGACCAGAGGTGAGTAGTAACTAGTCACATCTAAACAGCCTGTTTCTAATTCACTGTTTTTTGTGTTGTGACCAGAAACAACATATTCACATCCATCCACCTACTGAATCCACATCAGTTTTCTTCGGACACTTCACATTTAAAGTTACTGCTTTCTGGGGCAGCTGGTGGCCTGGTGGTGAGGGAGTTGACCCTGTGACCAGAAAGCCATGGGTTCAAATCCCAGGACTGCTAGTGACACCACTAAGGTTAACTTGAGTCCCCACACACTGCTCCCCGGGCGCTGTGTTCCTGGCTACCTGCTGCTTCACTTGGTGAATGGGTTAAATGCAGAGGAAGAATTTTGTGCTGTTCACACTGTGTGCTGTGGTGTGTTTACGAATGATCACTTTCCTTTAAATGTAAATGTGAATGGAAGTAGTCAGGAGCTCCACTGAGCTGCTGGACTTAACCCCACTGAAACTCCAGAGCGGCTGCAGGCTGTGGTCTCTTGACACGGTCAGGGTGTTTGTCCATGTCTGTGCTGTTGGAGGTTTGGTAAATGGCCTGTTTCGTAATGTTCAACAGTAGATAGAGACAGAAGGGAAAGGGGCAGGCTTTGGGAAACTCTACATACAGCCAGGCCCCCCTCCTCACCCCCTTGACACTAACTCCCTCCCTCCTCGCCCTCAGACACAAACCTCCCAAACCCAGGCTGGATCTCTCCATAGTAGCCCAGGCAGGGCTTGTGACAGGTAGCTGGCCTTATTTTAAACATTTTGTGGCTTAGGACCAGGACTTTTTATTTACTGTTTTGTTTATTTTATATATATTTATCATTATCATTACTTCCCCGGCTCGTGCGCCTCCGTGATGGCGCTGTGAGGACGATGAGGCTCCTCTCGGTTCTCCTCTCGGTTCTCCTGCTGCTCCTGCTCGGCGTGTTTGCTGTCAAAGTCCAGTGTATCCAGGAGCCTGACCTATGTCCTCGGAAAGGTGAGTCAACACAGCCTGCATTCGAGTCGAATTTGGAGTTTTCTTTTCTAGCAAAAGCACAGGGTTTTGGTTTTAAACCCGAGTGGATTAAAGTCACTCATCCGTTCCACGAGTTTGTTTTTTTTTTACACTTTACTACTAACATACTTACTCTAATATACCGTTTACTGTGTTATATATGTATTTATGTGTTCTTTGGAAAGATGTATATAGCTACTTTTAGGTCAGAGACTGCCTTATTTGAACCCGCCGCCAGCCGCAGCAGCTGTCACTGAGTGTGTTCAGTTGGACATGAAATAGAGTAAAATATTGAGTGAAATATGTCAAGATGTATTGGTTTCCACCAATAAAGGCGTTGACTGTTAAAAGTATGGGTTAAACAGGATTTTTTGCTCTGTTTTATGTGAAAGGAAGTAACAAAACATAAACCAGTTTTAGTAACAAAACATAAACCACATTTCTAGTCGAGATAATCTGTCTGTATGTCTGTCTATCTCTCTCTCTCTGTCTATCTATTTATCTATCTATCTATTGGGAAGCTTTCCACAAGATTTTGGAGTTTCTGTGGAAATTTGTGCTCATTCATTCTGTAGAGCATTTATGAGGTCAGGCACTGGATTTCCGTTCCAGTTCATCCCAAAGGTGCTGGATGGGGTTGAGTTCAGGACTCTGTACGGGCCAGTCAAGTTCTTCTACACTGAACTTATCCAGCCACGTCTTTATGGAGCTTGCTTTGTGCACTGGGGCACTGTCATGCTGGAATAGAAAAGGTTCTTCCCCAAAATATGGCGTTGTCCAACTGCCCTTCCCTGGAAGTAAGGGACCTAGCCCAAACCCTGAGGAACAAGTGTGTCCCAGTACTTTTGTCCATATAGTGTATCTACCCATCCATCCATCCGTCTGTGTATCTTTCTGTCTCTCTGTGTGTTTGTCTATCTACCTATCTGTCTGTCTGTCTGTGTCTGTCTGTCTGTCTGTCTGTCTAAGAGTAATACACTGTCAGTGACCAGAGTAGGTGAAATATCAGCCAGTATTATATCTGTCAGTGAAGTAATTAGACCACCAAGTTGTTTTGAGGCAATGACCTGTAAACCACTGTGGCCTTTAAATAAAGAAATAAATAAAAAGCAGTGCAGAAATGCAGCACGATGTCTACTGTTTGTCTTCACCCAAACCTCTGCTCTCGCTGTCATATATTGATTGGCTTCGTCTGTCAGATAATATTCAGCCAAAGGCGAATTTATTTTTTGACAGAACTGATTCATTCTGAAAGGCCGGGCATCGCAGTGATCAGATTTTTATCTTTCATTTCAAACGTGGTTTTCCCCATATTCAAAACTGAGCAGACCTCTATATGTTGAAACTAAATTTAGCATTAGATGCTTTAAAACCGAGAGAGAGAGAGAGAGAGAGAGAGAGAGAGAGAGAGAGAAAGGGAGCGATTGGAGAAGAATCGGGGCCAAAAGAAGGAACCGAGAACAAGTGTGGTGCTTCATTGTGCAATTTAGCAGTTTATCTGTTAAAATCAGTCAGGCATGACTTCCACACACACACACAGACACACACAGACACACACACAGACACACACACACTCAAGTACACAAGCCCGGGAAACATTTTTTTGTAATTTATTGTAATAAAAAAACGGATCATCACTGTTTTTGGAGACGTGTGGGTACGCGATTGCAACATCTGGTGCCTGAATTTTTGACTTCATAAAGATGAGAAAAAAGTGCCTTCTAAAAGGGGAATTCCTTAGTTTTTAACTTCTAATGTGCGATATAAACAAGAGGTTTGCTAACAAGTGACAGGTATGGTGTGAAATGGTTCATTTGATTTCTCTACAGTTGTGGTGAATGGGACCAGAGGAAACACAAATCCAGCCACTTGCTTTACTATCCAGACCTGCCACTGAACATAGGTGCATCTTCTGATTTTATGTGTAATGCTGAGGATATTAAAATGAATATAATTAAATGTACTATAATATTATTATTATAATATAATAGTATATAATATTATTATAATATAGTAATAAAATATCATACTAAAATTTATTAATGATATTAATGTCAAAGGCTAATATTAAATATCACAGACTACTTTGCCTCACCACACCCGGCAGTCCCTTGAGCATTAGGCAGTGTTTTCATAACCTTTTCACTTGATAACTTTCTGTGGGGGAGGTGGTAAACTGATCTGGACGTCTGATTCCACTCACCACTACTGTGAAGTTTCTTCAGAACTCTTCAGAATTCTTCTGAATTGAACTAAAGTTTAGGTTTCCTTATATCGAAATCAAGCTTGATAAACGACAAGTACAGTATTTTTCCCCCTCTTTTTCCCCCCCTGTCTTTTTCTTCTCTTTATTACCAAAGGTGCCAGTACATCTGGTGCTGTTGTGTGATACAGATCCTCAGTAGAACTGGTGGCTAAAGCTTTGCATAATAGAAAGCATTATATGAAACTGTTCTTTAACAGAAACAGAAAATTAATCCATATAAAGCACACTTATGAGACACCAGAGGTGTTTTCAGCTCTTCTGACATCCAAACTATTGTTAACCTCCTTTTCTTTTCTCAGAACCTCCTGTTGGTGTGGTGGCTTTGACCCAGGGTAGTGAGGTCATCCTGGACTGCGGTGGCGGCATCGCTGTGGACGGCAAGCCTTTAGCAGCGACCCTGAAGCACAACCAGAGGTTCAGGAGAGCAGGAGCCACAACTGGACCTTGGACAACCCAAAGGGAGGGAGAGAACACCGCTACTGCTGGAACCTACAATTCCGAAACACGTCAGAACGAGACTGTCGCTGGAAATCGTGTTGAAGACCAAAGGGAAGCTGTAACTACTGCTAAAACTCCTACAGTCACAACGGAGAAGCAGAAGAGGCTTGATTTTACCGTCAGCCAGTCCACCCAGGCAAACGGAGTGGGCGGGGAAGAGGGAGGAGCTTTTGGCGTAACCATGGAAACGGGTATGGCACGCGTATTAATAAACAAATTGTTCTTATTAGCACGGTTGGACAGAATTCTAGTATTGCATTTACACTGGTACATATTGCAAATTGTGTCTTAACTGATGAACCAGTAATGTGCCGTGGTTGAAAATAAATCTTGTTTGATGTCTTGATTCATCAGATCACCCAGAGAAGCAGTATGGAAATGTGATTGAGGGCGTTATCCATCTCACTGATAGTGGAAAATATGTCAAATAAAAGAAAATGCAGCATTTCTGAGACGTAGGCGATACTTGGGTGGCACCTGAGTATATTTTGTCCCATTTTAACAATTTCAGAAACATTCTATAACATACTGTAGAAACTGATGTGAAAAAAAATTAGTCTAAACCCTAAATACGCCTCCAAATATGCTCCCAAAACACTTTCATTTCTTTTTAAACTCAGCCTGGGGGGGGGGGAGAAATGGGCTGAAAGTAGTTGTAGCTCTAGCTCTCCCCATCCAGTTCTCCAAAGGGGTGGAGTCTCCGCTACACGCGGTCGT
>JBBPCX010067664.1:0-13016 GCA_037974365.1 Hydrocynus forskahlii | reverse complement strand
ACAAGGAATCAATGAACAAATGAATCAATGAATCATTAGAATGAATACAAGGAATAAAACTTGAATTTTCCACAACAATAAGAATAAGGTCCACAGAATAAGGTCTGGAAATAAAGACCAGGGCATCTGAGACTATTCCTCTTTATGGAATCTATTCTGATCATCCAGGGTCTTCAGCACTCTCCTGTTCTATCCAGTATCTGAACCACTTATCCTTAACCAGGGTGGTGGGTGATTTTGGGGCCCATTCCAGTGCTTGTGGGGTGAAAGGCAGAGAAACACCCTTGACAGATCAATTCATCATTGGGGAGACACTCAGACATTCTCAGGCACACACTCAGACTCAGATCTCCAGTCAACCTGACGTGCAGGTCTTTGGACTGTGGGAGGAAACCGGAGATGGCGGTGGAAACCCACACAGACTCTGAGAGAACATGCAACTCCAGACAGGATGTACCCAGGACTTTCTTTTTACTCTTTTTACAAGAGGTGCCAATAACTGTGGAGGGTACTGTAAATGTAACTTGCTGAGGTTAGTAATACAGTCTTAAGTGATTATGGTACCAAAAAACTACCCCAATACCTGTAACAATCAGCACCCCAAGAATTACAAAAAGGGCTCTTGGAGAAAGCTGCTGCAGACACCGAATGATGTTTCTGAGGCCATTCCATGGTGGAAACAGCAGAAAAAAACAGAAGAGTGATACAAATGAAAAAGAAAAAAACGTGTGACTCTGAACATGCCTGGACTTTCTGAGCATTTTAATGCTGGTAGTGATTGCTCAGATGAAACAATTAATAATCTAAAACAAATGTTATAGAAAATGATGGACACAAGGTCCTGTTTTCCTTAATCACCTGTTCAAAATCTCCCTGAAGCCTGAGCAGTGTCCCTTGAGATCAGATGCTCAGTAACTGCTTTGAGGACCTCATCATTGCGCTGGCATCTCAGCAGGCCTTGGTCTTCATGACACAGGCAGTCCAAACTGAACACATCACCCCTGTTTACACTCAGACTGCCATCTGGAGGTAGGTAATGATGATCATACGTGTGGTAGAGAACCACTAGAACGACAGGCTGGTTCACAGGAAAAGAGAGAGAGAGAGGGAAAGACACCCATTTTAGATCATTTTCCCCAAAAAATCTGTACACTGTATATATCTGTACACAACGTTATGAACCGTGGAATTTTTTACACTGCGGAATTTTCTGAAGAGCCGCATCAATGTCCGCTCCAGCTCGAGATACAATAGCCACAAAAGCGATGATGAGGTCACTCTGATCTGCTGAATAGACTTCGTGGAGATGGAGACGTTCCATGAGACGCTCTATGAAGTTCATGTGGGAATAAAGGGTATTCCCAGACACCATCATGAAGAATTGCTCCAAATGTGATACTAAAGACACAAAAAACACAGTAGGCTGAAGAAGGTTATTAACAGTACTTTGAACAGGTTTTATTATCCAGGGTCTCTATTAATAAAACTGGAATAACATTTTAACCCTTTGTTTTGCTATCAATGTGATGTTAATCATTAATTATGATTGTGTGTTTTCAAAGGGACTGATCTATTGCATCCTACAACAGTGTTTACCTGACAATCTACAAAGAGTGGATGGAAGTTACAAGCCTTCTGGCATTTTGTCCTGCATGTTACCCTGCAAGCTTCAGCTAATGGCTCATGGCAGAGGAGGAAACCGTTCATTTTCACTTTCACTTTCTCATGAGTCCCCATGCCAGCCCAACTTCTACTTGAGTCTGCTGGTACTGTGGTCTCTCTCTCTATTTATATACTTACTGTGTGTGAGAATGTTGGTTCCTGGAGGGAATCTTTACTTGTGGAGCGTTCTCAGATCAAGGTGCTTGGTTTACTGACTCTCTCGTGTGTATCTGTGATTGGGTTCATCTGCTACGCTACACTGGACTAACTGTGGTTCAGGTATGTTCTTGTCCTGTCTCCGTG
The DNA here is from genome assembly GCA_037974365.1 of Hydrocynus forskahlii. Taxonomy (NCBI): domain Eukaryota; kingdom Metazoa; phylum Chordata; class Actinopteri; order Characiformes; family Alestidae; genus Hydrocynus; species Hydrocynus forskahlii. The sequence continues at coordinate 11,051 of JBBPCX010067664.1, read as the reverse complement.
ACAGAATGTCTGAGTCTCGAACAGTGAACCAAGCAGACTTTGGTTGACATGGTGAACCGGCAGGCTGTTGAGATTGTCAACCTGAAACAGGAGGTTGCGGGCTTGCGTCAGCAGTTCTCGACTCTGGAACAGGCACATCTTGACCTGGCTGCTGCGAAGCCAGTGTCCCAGAAGGCGGTCCAAACCCCTTCGTCTTCCTGTATATTACCTAAGATGTCTCTCCCCGAATGGAATGGTGTAGATGGGACGTGCAATGTGTTTTTGACTAACCTTTCCCTGCTCTTCGAGCTTCAGCCCCAGCACTACCCCTCAGACAGGAGCTTCATCGCACTTCTCGTCTCCCTCCTCACCAGGTAGGCAGCCAAGTGGGCAAGCATGGTCCTGAGGTCTGACACAGATGCCGGCTGCTCCTATGCAGAACTCACCCACCAGCTCAGGGCTACGTTCCAACATCCTGACAGCGAAGTGGAGGTCAACTCCCGCCTGTACCATCTGCTGCAGGGGAGACCACTCAGTCAGTCGTTATACTGCAGAGTTCAGCACGTTGGCTGTCCAGACCACCTGGAGTGACTCCACCTCCAAACGGCCTTCTATGAGGGGTTGGCTCCACGCTTAAAGGATGAACTCACCGGGCGAGAGCTTCCTGACACCCAGGAGGGTATAATACTGCTCAGTCTCCACATGAACTTGCAGTTGAGCTCTCGCCCGAGGCCAGTACTTCCAAGACCAGCAACATCTCAGAGTCTCCATCTTATCTGGCCAGACCCTCATCTCCGTCAGAGGCCCACTCATCAGGAGCCGGGGAACCTATGCAGATAGGGCGCGCCTCCCTGACCACTGTGGAGAGGGAACTGCACCTATTGTGCCTCCGCCAACCACCATCTGCCCTCTCTGTCCGGGAAACAGTCAGACCAGGTGAATAGGGGGAGGAATTAACCTGATCTGGTCTAACCTGGTGTGCATACTGGCCTTCATAACTCCCACCAGACACTATGAAACCCTGCTTATGCCATTTGGATTATGAAACAGTCCAGCGCCCTTCCAACAGTTCATAAATGACGTTCTCCGTGACATGCTGGGTCGATGGTGTTTCGCCTACTCTGACGACATCTTAATCTACTCGAAGACCCCTGAAGAGCACACTCAGCATGTCAGGGCAGTCCTCAAGAGGTTGCTGGCCCATCAGCTGTTCTGTAAGATGGAGAAGTGTGCTTTAAGCCAGCACTCCACCACATTTCTTGGTTTCGTCATCTCCTCCCAAGGTGTGGTCATGGATGCCCAGAAGCTGGATGCTGTGTGTAATTGGCCTCTACCCAAGAAGCTTAAGCAGCATCACCGCTTCCTGGGGTTTGCTCATTTTAACACTTTAACCGGGGCTTCAGATCAGCTGCAGCACCTCTTACTGCCCTCACCAAACCATCCCGGACACCCTTCACTCTCATCCCCAAAGCCATCAAAGCCTTTCATGACCTCTGCCATCTGTTCACCTCTGCACCCGTCCTCCTTCACCCAGATTCATCCAAGCCATTTGTTGTGGAGGTGTGGGCGTAGGAGCTGTCCTCTCCCAGTGAGGTCCAGACTAAAAATCAGAACCTGATCACCATTCAACAGGCCAAGCAGCTCAACCCCAGACAGGTGTGGTGTTCTTTGAACAGTTCCACTTTACACTATCATACCGCCCGGGGTCGAAAAACACCAAGGCTTATCCCCTCTCTCGACAACGTTGCAGCCACTTCCACATTTAACAGTAACAATGCCTCTTCTGTTTGGTTTGCTAGACACAGAATTTCCCAAGCCAGCCCATTTTACCTAATTAATAGTTACAGTTGTACGTGCTCCTACAAGCAAAGACCAACCTATTTTTTTCTCCTGGAGTAGTCCATGGGTTACTTAGGACATACCCGTTGTACCTGTCTGGCATCTAATCCATATTCTTCTTCACATGCTTAACTGGGAAAAAACTTGAGGGCTGTTGGGACCCTACTGATAAATGAGGCATTACCATTGCTGGAGAACAACATCCCCACCAAGCTGTAGGCACATGAGAATATGCATGTCGACCACAGCTATACATCATCCCATGCCCTGGATATGTGTAGTTTACTGGTACTCTTGAATTCTGTGTATGTGTGCCATTAGTTTCAGTGCCATTTTTAACCCGAAACTTATGTTTACATTTTTCTTACACCCAAACAATAGCCTGAACTATTTCCCATACACAAACAATAATCAGCCTTTGGATGTTCATAGATCTGGAAAGAATGAATGTTGTTCAACATTTTGAGGTTTACAATGAGACCCTGTATGGATGTATTGTGCAAATTGATTTCACTGTGTTCATTCTTAAATGCCCTGCAAAATCCAATTGTATGACAAATTAAAGGGCGTACATGTGTCTTGCAGCGCCTGCGCGTGCAATGCTGAAACTGGAACTGAAACAGATGCCTGTGAAGAAGGATTGACAAACCATACAAGGCTTATTAGGAAGCATGTGCTCCTGCATTGACATGGCTAGTGTACGTTAGGGGGGGGCGTTAGATGCTTCTTCAGCTGCCAACGGTGAACAGAGTGGGGGAGGAGTTGCTTCTACAGCTGCCAGCAACTGCAGCATCATTAGTTGCGCCACCTACCGTAGGAGTGTGCACCGGAGGGAACACCTCACTGCCTGTTCAGAATCAGAATCAGGATCAGAATCGTGTTTATTGGCCAGGTATATGTGCAGAATTTGGTTCCGGTCCATGGTGTCTCTCAAGCACAACCATAAAAAACACAACAAAATAAACAATCTAAAAACACAACAATATAAACAATCTAAATCTTATTTACAGAAAATACAGGATTATAGGATGAATACAACAGAGTGTACATAAAGTGCAGTTGCAGTCCTGAGGTGTGAAGCAGTGTGACAGTTCAACAGTTTAGGAGAGAGTTGGCGAAGGGAAAGAAACTGTTCCTGTGTCGGGTGGTCCTGGTCTGCAGGCTTCTATACCATCTGCCAGAGGGCAGCAGGTCAAAAAGTCTGTGTCCAGGGTGTGAGGGGTCTGTGATGATTTTCCCTGCCCATTTCCTGGTTCTTGACCAGTACAGGTCCTGGATGGAGGGCAGGGGGGCACCGATAATCTTTTCTGTTGTCCATACAGTCTGCTGCAGTCTGTTCTTGTCCTGTTTAGTGGCTGCTCCATACCAGACTGTGATGGAGGAGCACAGGATAGACTCAATGACTGCAGTGTAGAACTGGAAAAAATATGGAACGCTTCACAATTTCGCGTGTCATCTTTGTGCAGGGGCCGATGTGTCAATTTAACTCATAAATAGGGGGAGAAACTTACAGACTGGATTAGTACGCATGCAGCAAAGCTTTTCTTCATTGCACATCCACAAGCAGAACAGTTATATTAACTAAATGCGGCAGGAGCACAGCCGTTGTGTTGTGGTGGCTGTAGGCATTTGCTGGGCCCTTTAGCAGAAATCATATTTAATCAATCCTAGCCTTATTTTAGTTCAACAAACTATACTCAATTTGTTTCAAGCATAAACAAGAGCATACGAGAAGAACTTCTATATTCATTTTTGTTTCTATGATGCGAAAAGAACCAAAAAAGTTCCCCCTTTTTTTTCTTCCCAGTGTCCTTGTAATCAGCACACACACATGCAAAGAGAGAGAGAGAGAGAGAGAGAAAGAAAGAGAGAGAGAAAGAGAGAGAAAAGGAGTTACTTACATGCCCATCACTTCACACATAGGTCGTGTAAAGTGTTTAAACACTCTAAGTTCTTGATGTTATCTTTACTGAGTATAAGGGAAGGACAACTTCACTCATGCACCAATACCGCTATCTTTGTGCTCCGGAGCGTCTTTCTGGCATGAACTCCTTACAAATCTCTTAACCCACCGACCTACCCACTTAAGAGTATGTCCCTTGACAAAATCAGGCCGTTCTGTTTCCAAAACAGAAGGAGCAATTTGGTGTTCGCCCACCCTGTTTACACACGTAAACGGTCTTAATTTTTATACCGGAAATTAAGAAATTGAAATGCCTAATATAATATCCTGTGCCTCAAACCAGGGTTTTTAGCTGGCCTTTATCCAGTCTTTCTTTATTATTAGGATGTCTCTTCACAGCCGTTGGTTTCTGCTCGCCTTTCTATCTTCCCAAAAATTACATTATAATTGTCCATGTAAATTACTGATAGAGATGAAAGTTAAACTCACTTTAGTGGTGATTCTAGTAAACGTATAAGGTTTACCTTGAAATTTAAATGCGAACCAAAACTGACTGTCCGGATGTATAGGGACACTGAAAAATGCATTTGCCAAATCAACCACAGAAAAATATGCTGCATCAGACAGTATTTGGCTTAAAATAGTGTAAGGATTCGGTACTTGAGGTCCTGTCCGAATCGCCAAGATTTCAGGCTTCCCAGGCTGTGTTGCCTTTTTAATGGGGAAAATAGGAGTTCGGACAGGAGAGTCAGGACAGGGTATTATAACTCCAGCCTTCAGCAAGGCATTAAACATAGGAGTTATCCCATTCACTGCCTCAGGGCACAGCGGAACAGTTTACGAAACAGACAGAAAGAGCTTTTTGGAGTAATTACAACAGGATCACACCCTTTAATTAGACCCACATCATGTTTGCCTTGTGCTCACAGGGAAGCAGGGAGTAAAGTCAATTTACTCTCATCTTCCTCAGACAAAAAAACAACATGTCATCCATACAGGCAACTGTACATTTTCTCTCCGGGCCGGTGGAGTACTACTCTCATCTGCAACTGGTTGGCCACTCTTAGTCATGTTTCACACAAAGCCCAAAAAGAAAATGTATTTTGCTTAATACACTGTGATTCTAACTTTCCCCTTATTTGTTTTTAGCTCCAGTGCCAGATGTTCACACACTCCTCCTTGTAATATTACAGAATTGTATCATAAGTAATGTTATAATCATTCACTGCAAAATTTCACTATTAATTCATGCTTGGTAATAAGCTGGCATGTGGGAACTATTCACCCCATCGTACACACATACGTATATTCACACATACAAAATGTTCAGTCAAATATTTACAATCAAATATTTTTTTTTTACCTGTCGTGTCCAGCATCTTAGCAAGCAGAATGTGAAGCCTGGTGCCATGATGTGCCGGACACCTTTGCTTTGCCAAGTCCCACAACTTTCTCAAATTAAATACAGATAAAACAGAAATAATTATTGTTGGTTCCAAGTCCACACTCTCTAAATCTGGTAGTTTTTGACTATCTATTGATAACGCCACTGTCCTCCCTCCTTCTCAGGTCAAGAGTCTGGGCGTCATCCTTGACAGCAATCTGTCTTTCACTGCCCACATAAACAACATCACTCGGTCTGACTACATCCACCTCCATAACATAAACCGCCTTCGTCCCTCTCACCCCCACTACCACTGCCATATTAGGCAATGCCCTTGTCACATCCCGCCTTGATTACTGTAATGCATTGCTTTCCAGTCTACCACATAAATCCCTCCATAAACTTCAACTGGTTCAGAACTCCCGTATCATTTCCAGAACTCTAGGCACGCATCACCCCTGTCCTCGAGCAACTTCACTGGCTCCCTATCCATTTCTGCATACAGTAGAAAATCCTTCTTTTAACATTCAAAGATAATAACATAACCTAGCCTCTCACTATCTCACTGATCTCCTAGATCTATACACACCTTCTCAGACTCTCTGCTCTTCCTTTGGTTCTCTCCTCTCCACACCTCACGCCCGTATGTCCACCATGGGGCTCAGATCATTTAGCTGCACTTCTCCCCGACTTTGGAATTCACTCCCACTCTATCTCCGAACCATATCATACTTGCCCATGTTTAGATCTCTACTGTGTTTGTCATTCTAAAAGTGTTTAAGCATATTTGTGCCCAGACATTCTGATCTAGTTTAGCGAACAAATCAATTTCCCATTTTGAGGTTGGAAGTGAAATTGAACTGTCTGTGTTTGACATTATTCTGTATATTTTTATAGTAATTTCGGGTTGGAGAGTTTCATAAATTCGATTCGTCTTATGGGTAACTGCAAGTTTATTTCCTTATGTTTAAATTTTGCCTGTATTGAGGGTTTAAGTTGTTGATATTCTAAAAATGTACCACTTTGAATAGTGTACTGTGATATGAGTTCTTGAAATGGGATAAAGTTTCCATCTTTAATAATGTGCTCCAGGTACCTTAAACATTTGTCTTTCCATGATGTGAAATTTATAACTCTTTTATTCAGTAGTATGTCAGTATTGTTCCAGATGGGTGTACATTTGCATAGGGTAAGTGGGGGTAAGTAGGGTAAGTCCCACCAGGCTGTCAGAGATGTATTGATGTTAATGCTTTGGAAACACTTATGGCGTTTGATGCTGGAGCTGATAAAAGGCAAATCTGAGATATCTGTGGTCTCACAGAACATTTGTTCCACATTTAGCCATAGTGTATCTAGCGGGCTGGGGTTAATCTATTTCAAAATGTATTGTAATCTATTGGCAAGGAAGTAATAATAAAAGTTTGGCAGGTCTAAACCTCAACAGCCTTTTGGCTTCTGTAGTGTTTTTAAACTGATTCGTGGTGGTTTGTCTTTCCATAAAAATTTGGAGATGTGTGAATCTAATGACTTGAACCAAACAGATGAGGGTTTATGGGGGGATCATAGAAAATAAGTAGTTAATTTTGGGTAAGACCATCATTTCAATAGTAGCCACTCTACCCATGAGTGATATAGGTAGGGACTTCCACCACGTGAGATCGTCCTCTATTGTTTTAAGAAGTGGAGTGTAGTTTAGTTTTGGCAAGTCTGAGAGTCTGGGGGAGATATTTATATCTAAATATTTGAAGTGTCCTAATTGTAATTTGTTAGTGGATGTGTTCTGAAAAACAGTTTATGGGCACAACAATGGATTTTGACCAGTTGATGGGATATTCAGAAACTGCTGAGAATTTATCTATGATTGAGATTGTCTGAGATAAGGAGGATAGCATTCTGCAGAAAAAGTAGTACATCATCTGCACAGAGACATATTTTAAGGTGCTCATTTTCAATTTGAATACCTTTAATATATTTGTTTTGTCTGATAGTGGCTGCTAATGGTTCAAGGAAAATGGCAAAAAATGACAGGGAAACAGGGCAGCCTTCTCTGGTTCCCCTCTGTAAACTAAAGCTTGGTAAGATGTGATCATTTGTCCTGACTGATGCAATGGGAGAACTGTATAATGTTTTGATCCAATTAATGAAAGATGTCCCAAGACCAAATTTGCTTAGTATTGCAAAAAGAAATTTCCAATTTACCCTATCAAATGCATTTTCTGTGTCTAAAGAGATGATTATAGTTTCCAATTTATTAATAGTAGAATAATCTATGAGGCTTATTAACCTGCGTGTGTTAGTGGCTGAGTGTCTACCCTTGATGAAGCCTGTTTGATCTGGGTTAATTATAAAAGGGGTGATTTTTTCCAATCTTCTTGCTAAAGGTTTACAGATTATTTTAAGATCTATAGAGCGGTGACTAGATAGAAGCGTAGGGTCTTTGCCTGTCTTAAGAAGTAAGTTAATATAAGCAGAGTTCATGTTTGAGGATAGCTTGCCATTCTCCCTAATATGACATACCATTCGAAAAAAGTGGGCTCCAGTGTAGTCCAGAATTCTTTATAGAATTCTATTGGAAAGCCATCTGGACCTGGTGCTTTCATACAGGGCATATGTTGAAGGGCATCATGGAGTTCCACCACTGTGATAACCTGATCCTCCTGTAATTTTGGAAGGTTTATATTATTGAGGTATTTTTCGATGTCAGCATCTGGTGGATCAATTTGTGACGTACAAGTTTTTATAGAAATTTTGAAAAGTTATTTATTTCCTCAGGGTCATGGGTAATGTTACCCGATTAATTTTTTACAGAGGCAATCACTCCTTTTTCTTTATTCAGTTTTAATTGGTTGGCTAGAAATTTGCCACTTTTGTTGCTGTATTCAAAGTTTTTGCACCTAGAACTGTCTTTGCGCCTAGAACTGTGTTTTTTCATTGTTTCTTTCATTTAATTTGAGTTTTAATTTCCTTAATTCACTCAAGATGTGTACCTGGGGTGAGAAAGCATACTCAGCCTCTAAAGATTTAATCTTTTGCTCGAGTTCTGATATAATTGAATTTTCTAATCTTTTCTTATGTGAGGAGTAAGAACTTATTTTACCCTGCGTGACTACTTTCCCTGTCTCCCAAAGAACACATGGTGAGATTCCTGGTGTGTCATTACTGTCTAAAAACAGAGCCCCTTCCTGTTTGAAATAGTTTATGAAATCTTGATCTTAAAGTAATGATGTGTTAAATCTCCAATTTCCGGTTGGAGGTGTGATTTTTGCGTTAATCAGAGCGAGGGAAACAGGTGTGTGGTTACTGATGGTGATAGGGTGAATCTGAATGGCTGCAGTGTCCCTCATAATGGAGCTGCTAATTAAAATGTGGTCTAAGAGAGAATACAAGTGGTGTACAGATGAGAAGAAGGTGTATTCTCTAAGGGTGGGTTGGTAAGAGCGCCAAACATTACATAGACCAAAGTCCCTCATGTACTGTTGAAAAGTTTCTGTAGCTCCCTGCAGCACTGAGCCTACTTCAGGATTAAACACCAGATTGAGGTCCCCCTCCCATTATAAGTGTGATGTCAGAATGATCAGAGAGTGTTGTGAAAGCGGAGCAGAGAGCAAGTGAAAGAAGGAGGGGTCATCTATATTTGGGCCCTATACACTAACAATGTATATGTCCTTGTTATGAATAGACAAATTGACTATAATAAATCTGCCTTCTGGATCTGTAATAGAGTTAATGTTAGTAAAGTGTATTCTTCTATTTATCAGTATGGCTACCCCCCTTTGTTTAGAGTTGTAACCAGCTGAATATACATGAGGGAACTGTGGTGAGGCGAGTGTGTTATTTGTTGTTTTAGATAAATGGGTCTCCTGCATGAGGACAATGTCAGCATGTAGTTCTTTCAACTGATTAAGAATTTTAAATCTCTTTTCCCTGGAACCCATACCCTGCACATTCCAAGTGACAAACCTTAACATACTCATGCTTAAACTAACTAAACGAGTATGAGAGGCTAGCTAAAAGAGTGCGTGTATGTGTGTATGAGTGTGCGTGCTTGCACGTGGATGCCTGTATGCATGTGTTGTGTACCTGCTGTGTGTCTGCATCTATACGGGTCAGAGCCTTGATCAGTGTGTGTGGTCTGTTAGTGTACTGTATGTGTGTGTGTGTGCTATGTGGTATGCTGTTTTCCAAATTGTAGCATTAAGAGCAATATGAAAGGGTGACTGTTGGGGAGAGAGAAAAAAGAAAGAAAAAGAGATAATACGTGTGAAAAAGGATAGAAGTAAAGGAGTACCAGACAACCAGTTGTACATATTCTGCACATTTCATCTGTGGTTAAACTGTTGAGACGAGCGGATAGTTTTAATGAGGACAAGCCTTATAGTAAATTAGTAAAAAAAAAAGAGAAAAAACAATCAATGAATATATATATATGTTGATCGCAGGCAAACCTTTACTACGGAGACGTTTCCTGATGGGAAATAGGACTCTGCACCGCTGTAAGATCTCCTGGGGAAACTGGTCATTACTGCTGAAGTTGGCTCCTCTCAGTTCCCTGCCTCTGCTTTTCACTAGCTCCTTTTGCTTAAAATGTAGACCATGGTCTTCTTCCTCCAAGTCAATGAACCCAGTGGAACGTGATGTTGTTAATGGTGTCTGCTGGGAGCTTGAGCTGTTTCAGAATAAAGTTTTTAACTGTGGATTCAGGGTCTTCCTCCGTCTCCTCTGGGATGCCAGCAAAGACCAGGTTGTCCCTCATACATCGCACCTGTAGGTCTAAAATAGTTTCTTTGATTCTTTTATTTTCCTCCAAAAACTGGCTCGTTATGTCTGTGAGTGATTTTACTGACTCTCTGAGGACCACGTTTTCTGCTGTAAGTATTTCTACCTGTTGCTGGCTGAATTCTAGACTCTCAAATAGCTTGGACCTCCTAGTGGTGAATCACAGGCATCCATTGAAGCTGGTTAGCTTACTGTTTATGGTGTCCAGGATGGTGATAAAGTCTTTAGAAGGTGGAATCCTCGGGCCGGCTCCTTTTGGATGGCAGAGTAGTTTTGCTAGCCGTCGGTGTGTTGGTGTGTCAAAATCTTGGGTTTAACCATGGTGAGTCAGTCAAACCACTCGTCTAGGAAGTTGAACAGGCTGTCCGGATCTTCTACTGGCTTCTCCAGATTGGGAGAGTAGATATGATATGGTTAGAATTTATGTAATAGAAGGTATAAGTTATTTTCGTATCTTTAGGCCATCTTAACCCTCTGAGGTCGGAGGATCCATAAATGGATCCTTTTCAGTTTTCCGAAACAATCATCTAAAGCTCTATGAGTTTTTGTCCCAGAAACATATAAATAACACCATAAGAAAGCTTGATCCCTCTACTTTTCAAATATGTATGTTTTAAAATAAAATATATCGATGGCGCTTTGTAAATATGATAAAAAGGAAGCATGCGATTTTCTGTCTCGCTGCTCGCCTCAGCCTCGCCCCTCAGCCATTCAGATGCAAAACAGCGATCTGAATACATGAATAGCAGTGGCATGATTGGCTCATTGTGCAGCAAACGCACATGGGACATGCTCGTTCCACACACGGGAAAACTCGCTTTGGAGAGTGAGGCAAACACGCAAAGTCTGATTTATCCGGTGAGACAGTGAGGACAGAAAATCGCATGCTTCCTTTTTATCGTATTTACAAAGTGCCATCGATATATTTTATTTTAGTTTTACTAGCTGTTGTTGGTTAGGTTATGAAGCTATATCTGGTCTTTTGCTGGCCAGATGATCATATGGCTAAAATCCATGTCATGAGTTGCGTTTACAATAGGCTAAATAGGCTAATTATACATCACGTTTTTTCGGTTAGCTTATAAGGAGAATGAAGCTGTATCTAGTCTTTTGCTGGCCAAATGATCATATGGCTAAAATGTCATGTAGCAGGGAAGGACAACAAAAACT
>JBBPCX010067663.1:0-13016 GCA_037974365.1 Hydrocynus forskahlii | reverse complement strand
TGATGACCAGATGGAGTCTTGCGAGTCATTTTCAGATGGATAGTGCGAAGGTTCCAATGATATATGGTCTATTAATACGTTTTTCCAGATGGAGATGTGAATTTTTTTCCTTGTTTTCCAGTTCATGAGGATCGTTTTCTTGGCGACATTTATTTTTTTTTATTACTGTTAATTAAATGAATTTATTACTGCATTTACCTGCTTATACCAAAGAAAATGCACAAGCATGAATTACAGTACAGTCTATACAGGGGTAACATCAGTATTTATATTCTAGCACTGCGGGAGACAGCAGTTCAGTGTAAACTGTACAGTACGGATACGGATTTACCTTTACATTTTCTTTAAGGCTAATGTGTTAAATTAAAGTGTTCTGGGAGCATATTTGTGGGCATATTTAGGGTTTATACTATAAACAACGCAGGTTTTCACTATCCGCGGGTGCTCCTGGAGCATAACTGTATTGTATATTGTGCATATTTTCACTATTACTAGAATGCTATAACAGCACTAAAAGTTGACCCTGGCAGATTTAACAGAGCAGAAATTTCAGTTTACCTCCCTAAATCCATGACTTTCACTATTTACCATGTGTTACTATATATTTGAGTCCTTGTGAGTGGGAGAAAAGGTTGGTCAGCTGCAGTGAGGTATTTTCATCCATTAAATGTTCAAAACCCCAGCCAACCCACTTGGAGTGCTCCCAGTTCTCTTGGTTACAAAATCTAGCACTGCCCAGGCCTTACATACAAATACAAAACAGATCGGACCTTTGTTCTAACACTAAAATAAATGCATGAACCCGAAATACACACTTGGTTCAACATGCAACTTAGTTCACATGCAGCACACACACTGTCTTTTCTTTTCCTGCATTATTCAGTCTCAGAGAAAAAGTGTGTGGAAAATAACATCCTAGTTTGCAGAGCCAGGTAACTTAATGCTTTACTCATGCAGAGAAAAACCAGAGCTGCTGCAAACACAAGCTGGAGACCATTTTACACAAACATCATACACAGCTAATATGCTCTATAAAAAAGCACTAACAGCTTCTCATTCAATGTTTTTTCGCTTTTCTTGTTACAAATCAGAATATGTTTTGTAATAAGGTAATGATGGACTGTTGTTTCTTTACTTAGTTAAGTGGTTCTTGCCATAATGTGGAGTAGAACTGTAGTGGAATAGGATCACTAACTGTGTACCAACGCAACCATCACAACTGATGATCCCAAACACATTAAGAAGGCAAGAAATTCCACTAACGAACTCTTGATGAAGAATTAAAATAATTCTTCATCAATTAAATACCATTCCAGGTTGATTCCTCATGAATCTGATTGGAAAAATGTCAAGTGTGTAAAGCTGTCATCAGAGCAATAGGTGATGTTTTCAGTATTAATCTACAATAATAAAAACAGCCAATAGCCAATAGTAAAAACAAAGGAAATCGTTGAATAAGAAGGTGTGTCCAAACTTTTGACTGGTAGTGTATATCCACAGTGTTCTTACATATATTTGTATATCCACTCTGTACATATAAACATACATATACTATATCAAATGACTTATCTAGGTTTGCATATGCACATTATTTGTATAGTGTATTTTTATACTGTAGTGTTGTGTTGTACAGTTTTTATTCGGTCGTTTTTGCTGCTCTTACCTTTGTTCTGTCCACTTTCTGCCGTAACAATGCAAATTTCCCACTTGTGGGACTGATAAAGCTTTATCTTATAGTATTCGTATCTTATGCTCTGGTGTAATAGTGGCAAAGAATAAGGTGAGGCATCTGAATAAGCAAGCTCATCCCTCTCATTGCTGTGGGATTTCATGAGGCTTTTTTTCAGAATTTTCTGTTAACTGTCTTCATTGGAAACGTGCATGACCACCTGAGCCTTGACCTTCAGAACTTTGGCTCCACAAGATTAATCTACAAGTCACCAGCAACAGCTCGGAACACACAGTATGAAAGTTGGTGCTGCTTCTTCAGCTGCCTTCAGTGTTGGGGATAAGGTTATAGTTAGGGTTAGGGTTAGAGTCAGGGTCAGGGTTAGGGTTAAGGTTAGGGTTAGTGTTGGGGACTTTCCCCATCTCACAGCCTTTCAACCTGTTTCAACCGCTTTGCAAACAAAAATAATAAGAAATCAACTCATTATTTCTCTCCTACTGTCCCTCAGTCACCAGTTACTGCTGATAATGGCAATGTTATGCAGTGCGCATTAAAATACATAGGGTACTGAAGCGTTGTCCTAGCACGAAAAAAAAAACTAAATTGTGATTGCAGCATGTAATTTGATTCAATTGTATTTTGTGATGGCTGCACGAAAACTTGTGAGACCGGGCTCTGTATTTACACCAATACAATATTTAAATCCCGTTTAATTATATTGTTACTTTAGTTAGTTACAGTTACAGTTACTGCATTTGGCAGACGTTCTTATCCAGAGCTTAAGTCGTCCACTTCTGTTCTTCATACCTGCAAAGCTAAACTTAAATCAACATCTGCTTTTAACGAAGTAACTAGTTGCACACGTTAGCAGACCCTGTCAAAAGAAAAGAAAAAGAAAAAGTCAGGCGTTAGCAAAGTTACTGTCACCTCTGGTCCAATTCAGTCACGCCCTCAGTGGCCCCCTTCGCCAGAATATTAGGGATATGCAGCTCTGGGCACGGGGCAATGACGTGGTAGGTTGTTGTTTGTATGGTAATCAGGAGCCTAGTCAACCCAGGTGAGAGAGATGAGCTAAGTTAGCTCATTAGCTGTGTTGCTAGGCACCTGATGATATGTCCACCTGGCCTGAGTTTTGATTAAGTGTATTGTGTTAACGGAGGTTATTGTCTACGTCGTGTGATTGGCTGTCTGGGTATGTGTGTCAGTTTAAAGCTCAGCTGATCCGCAGAATCGGTGTGTGGTCACCGAGGAGCTCCACTCTGCCTCGACTCGGGTTCGTATTCGTTTAAAGTGAAAAGTCTAATGCCTGTTGTGTTTAGAAGGTTGGGACTCTCGTGCTTCTCAAGGACTTCCAGTCAAAACGCCATCGAGCTCTCGAAGTGGCAGTTGGGGAGTTTTGCTCAGTGAATCCTGGCAGCGCTCGGCTGAGCGTTTCATCTCTCGCATGACTGAGTTTGTGACTGGGACCTTCTCTCCTCCCTTGTTCTTGCAGGCTTAAGTGGTGGTTAGTTCCATCTTTATATTGCGTCCCTAGGCTAAGGAGTATTTGTTACTGGTCCCAGCAAGGTGAGGATCAGCGAAGCTACATGTGAGTCGGCGAGGCTGCCGAGCTCTCCCTATTTTCAGTCATGCGCGGGTTCCCTTCAGAGTGAAGGTCCTCCGGGAACCTCCCTGTGTTTTTGTGTTTTCGTGCAGTGTGTTTTGTTTGAACTTTGCAAGTTTTGTTGTCATTAAACTTCATTATAAAATAAGACCTTGTAACAATCTGATAGCGGTTTTCCACCAGATGTAATTTTCTCCAAAACCCAAGTACACCACTTTTCCCCAGCTCACAATGAGTGTCTCTCAGTCCCAAAGTCTCAATACGAGCGCACTCGCAATGCACTTTTACAGCGCAGCCCAGTCCTCTCAAACGCAATGAAACCGAGAAATGGAAGAGTAAACGAATCCACAAAAACTCAACAAAAAATGTAAGAAGGCAAAAATTCCCTAAAACCGTCCTGATAATCCACACAAATTATATTCCCTGCACAGCAAAAAAACCCCAAAAAACAAAGCCTTCCAAGAATGAAAAAAGTTCCGCCAAATGGAAAAAACCAAGAAAAAAATACTTCAGACCAACCTAGCTTCCCCACGGCGCTGGATGTTTGAGTCCCGTTTCTCCGTTGAGTTTGTGCACATTTCCACTTTGCAAAAAATGTTTAGATGAAGTGTTTTAAGAGGTTCCGCATAGACTCCCTGTTTTCCCTCCTCTTTTAGCGCTCTTCTTCCCTGATGCTGACTGACAGGTCACTCAACTTGATGAGGTTTGACAGCTAAAGGGTTTTTTAGGGCAATTACTTCACAATCACAATGGATTTAATTATTAAGGATAACCCTTTTATAAAGCGGTTCACTCATTTATTTTGGCATCTTGCCATATATGTGTATATATAGAGAGAGAGGGAATCCTGAACTTGTGGTAGTGTCACATAGATGGTACCAGAAGTTTCTGCAAGTGTCTCTGCTTCGTCAGCCCAACATGACAGTTACCAAAAACATAGACAAGAGTGAAGAGATTTCTTTTTCATATATAGATTAACAATTTGCAAGCAATAAGTATGAGGATTTGACATTACTGTTACATTGTTGTGGTGTCTATTTGTTACTATTATCATAACATTTGAGTCATAATATTATCCAGAGTGTAGCACTAGGAGTCCTCCCAGAAATCGTGTTATCCATAATGCTGTCAAAGGGCCCCACTGATGGAAGCCCTGGTCTCACTTGGGCAAGAAGAATCCTCAGTGGGGTTTTTTATGGAATCCAATGGGCTTCATAAAAATTACAAATATTGTTATAGTGAAATAATAAAACATCTATGCTCGTGCTTCCTTACATCAGTGCTCATATTATGATACCAAGTTGTAGCCCTAGCTATCATGAGTGTAAAATAAATATTTTGTAAAAATATGTTACTTAAAACAGTCTTTATGTTCTCTGAATATACTAAAACTGACAGACAGGTAGGTGCTAGATAAAAATATGAGGTTCTGTTCCTGCTGCAGAGAGGGGAGATGGCAGCACAGATGAGTGAGCTGCAGCTTGATGTGTCACACTGACTGAAACTCCTTCTCAAGACTTTATTTCATGCATGTGTGACTTTACAAGCATACAGATTAGCATTTAGAGAGAAGAAGGAATAGCAAAAGAATTAATAAATACAAAGAGAGAAGAGGAGAACATGAAGGGAAGGTTAGGAGAAGGACCTAAACTTCTGTCACAGCTGTGGTGTGATCCAATATTCTTTCCACTGCAGTGTTTATCACTGTGATGAAATATGGATAACATCTCTTTAACCCTGCCAGACATTTTAGTTTAAGTTGTATAAACATTGATACATTGCTGGATCAATTTTGTGAACTGATGGTATTGCAAGATTTCACCATTCACCTCTTTAATAAAGCTTTGTTAATTCATATAGTAGGGGACACCAGTCTTTTTGAAACTGAGAGCTACTTCACGGGTACTAAGCCATACAAAGGGCTACCAGTTTGATACACTAGAACAGAGTTTACCTAAACTTATCTAAACTTCATGTTTAATTAACATAATTTAAATGCTTTTTTTAGATTTTGTCATTTTCAAATCTATATAAATGCAAATGTGATTAAAGAAAAATAGCAACAGGATAAAATTAAATGTTAGACGCTGCTCACTGGTGAGGTCCGCTGGCTACTCATGTGGTCCTTGGGGGCACCCCTGTTGGTGACCCCTGGTATATAGAATTCTGAAGCTGACATGAGTTTGACAAATATTTGGAAAATGACATCCGAACCCTGTGTGAGCAGTCAGGTCCCAGGTTTGGAGGGTTCACTGGGCGGTGATAGTATTCATGACTACAAATATGAGAGGCCGTATAGGACATTATCCATACTTGGTCTCACACATACACTACTATACTCTTTCACATACACTACTATACTCTCTCACATACACAACTATAGTCTCTCACATACACTACTATAGTCTCTCACACACATCACTATACTCTCTCACATACACTACTATACTCTCTCAAATACACTACTATAGTCTCTGCGTCTCGCACTTAGTATCATACTCTTGCACAAACACCACTATACGCATTCACATACACTACTATACTCCTCTTACATGTGTATGCGAGAGATTATAGTGGTGTATGTGAAAGACTATAGTGGTATGTGTGAGAGATTATAATAGTGTGTGTGAGACACTATAGTGGTGTGTGGGAGAATGAATAAAGTTCCGCCAAAAGAAAAAAAACAAGAAAAAATACTTCAGACCAGAGCCGTCGAGAGAGAGAGTTGCGACACTCTTTGATCTCGCCGCCGTGTCCGGTCACGTGGTCCATGTAAGCCTCTATAACAGGGGTATTCAATTAAAAGTCAACGAGGTCCAGTTATTAAATTTCGTCCAAGTGGAAGGTCCGAACTGAGTTCCATATAGTCTTCCCCTATGTTTCATATGGTTTCCACAATATTTATTGTTCATTTCCAATGCAGGAAATGAACTGAGTGCACAACTATTTTACCATAAATAAAAGTAGTCCCAGTCAAATACATTTAAAAGTTACAAAACGCATTTCATTACCGATCAAAACATGTTGCAAACTATTTGTTTTTTTCCTCAGGTCGGGTCGGGTTTTGGGTCATTATCTACGCGTAGTTTTGCAGGTTGGGCGTGGTGGTTTGGATCTCCTGACGGGTCGGTTTGGGGCGGGTGTTAAAAAAAGCCGACCTGCGCAACACAGCTACAGGTGATAATAAACTAAGAGCCCTCTGGCTCTCTGAACAGAGCCGAACTTCTCATCGCTAGTTAACGACCGAGTAAAGCTATTGTCGTATTAACTTGAATAGCAGCGCCCGCTGTCAATAGCCACGACCGTCCAAAATAATGTTCCATGAAAATTACTTCATCTCGTGAATTTACCAGACTGGTCACGTGTCCGTACAGAACCATCATTTGGTGATGCCTGCTCTATAGTTCCAAACAGACGCTGCGCTGCCATAGTCATGCATTGAGCTGACAGCAGGATTTTAAGTAGTGAGCGGTAAATATTAAAATAAACCAGTCACGAGTACACGTATAACTATTATATTTTTGCTGCATATTATCAATGTCATGCATGTGAGAGAGTATAATTGTGTTTGTAAAAGAGTATAGTAGTGTATGAGAAAGAGTATAGTAGTGTATGTGTGAGACCAAGTATGGATAATGTCCTATACGGCCTCTCATAGGGAAACGCTCCTTACACTGAAACATATTGCAACCATCTATTTGTGCCACCTTGAATAAACAAAGCCTTTTTCTCCTGAATCTCAAAGGTTGCATTTATTTTTTCACTCTGTAACATACAGAGACATACAATCAGATGGTCTGGAGGCGCATGTAGATATTTACATGATACACTCTTCAGTTTTTCAGGCTGTGAACTCCAGCACATACACACACATACACACAGAGATTATGCCAACCAGCTGTACAAATTTCCATCCTCAAAGCTGGCCGGAAAACTTGAAGCCATCTTCTTTCGCTTGTAAAAAGAGATCCACATAAAAATCTACATGATGTGACGCTGGAAAGCATTAAGGCTTCAGTCTTAGGCAAGCAGTGTTGGGGCCTCAAGAGAACTAACCCTCAGCTTTCAGAATTTCTACCCCAGCCAGTCAGAACAGACAGGCAGGCAGGATGAATCACCAGAGGCTGGCGGAAGGGAATTTAGGAATCCAGCAGAGCAGCCATCAGAGGAGGGGCGTGGGACCCACGAGGTGAGCAGCCTCCAGCGGACAAGAAGCGGCCGAGTGGCTGATTGCTGTGTGCAGATAGGGGCCGTTTGCTAATTTTCTGCAAATGCATGTTCCACGGCCTTCGCTCCTCATAATGCAAGGAATGGCTGTCATTTCTGGACAGAGCTGCAGGCCTTCCATCACAAGAAATGGCCACTCAAGACAGGCAGGCACACACGCATGCACACACATTATCTATCCAGTTTCTGTGATGTGACTAATGCCTGTCATGTCAGGCAGTGTTGATAATAGAACAGTGGCTGGAGGCCTTTCATTAGATTGTCCACACACACACACACACACACACACACACACACACCTGGTGTCAATCGGAGAGCAACGGTTATCCCATTCTGCTTTCTAACTAAAGCACCACCCGCAATGGTGAACCAAGCATGGAAGCAATTGGCAAACATTCCTTCAAGCAACTGTGTCATGAAAAATGAGTGTTGGAAAATGACAGATATATGTTCTGCACCCTAGCGCAGCTGGTGGCCTAGTGGTTTGGGCACTTACCCTGCAATCAGAAAGCCATGGGTTCAAATCCCAACACTGCTAGTGGCACCACTGAGGTCCCCTTGAGGAGGGTCCTGTCCCCACACACTGCTTCCCGGGTGCTGTGTTCCTGGCTGCCCGCTGCTTCAATTTTGTGTTGTTCACAGATGACAGAATGGTCACTTTACTTTTTCATTTAGACCTGCAAAGACCTTCATTACTTAAAGGACAGGATACTTTTGATGCCTAATCAGTAAAGTTCCTGTACATTTGAATTCATTACTTGATTAGGCATCCAACCAAATTCTTATCATTGTAATATGAAACTGCCCAGAGCTATTCTGACTGAAGACATGCGTTACACACACTACGAACCACAATGTACTGTAAATGTGCTTCACCCTCCCTTAATTTACCCCTGAATTTACACCAAACCCTTTCATTTGAATTAAGTGGCCGTTACTTCGTGAAACTGACCCCTTAATTTTACCTTAAAATGAGATTTAAATCAGTAGAAAAAATCAGTAGTTTTACCCTGTAATCAGCCTCTGTGTGTATGTGTGTGTGTGTGTGTAGGTGTGTGTGTGTGTGTGTGTGTGTGTGTAATCTGTGCACTTTGCCCCTTAATTTTCCTTACTTATCCTGAATGGAAAATTAAATTCAAATTTAAGGTCATTTTAAGAGGTAAAATTAAGGCAGTTGGTTTCGTAGTGTGATGAGCTACTGCATTGCACACACCACCAAACAAGGTGGCAAACACACCAGATGGTGTGGCTTACAATGGAAATCCTAGTTTAAAAGTGGCAAAATAGTTTTGAGATATTCAGTAATTGAATGTGAGTAATGAATGTTGCGTCAGATCTCAGTGATGTCTGCAAAACTTGAAGAAACATGACTGAGGCAACTTGATGTCGAAATATACGGCTTTTCTGTGAGGGAACGTGGGATCCTGGGAATATCAAGCTGTTTCCAAAATTACAAAGAGGAAACACAAGACCTGGGGTACACCGGGCCTGAAAACAGGGATGGTTATTTTGATAACCTTTTTTTAGGGTGATATTTTTACACCCTCAAGTAAAAATTTACATTTTGATGAACACTGCAAATTATTCTGGGTGACAGTGAATAGATATTTTACTATGCTAATAGCGGTTGGTTATTATGTTAATTTAGACCTATGGAGTTCAAACTGTCTTCACGGATTAATTCATGACATAGCAGTATTCCAACAATTCCAACAAGTACTGATAATTTTACCTGTTGTTGTTGTTCTTCTTCTTCGTCGTGTTTTCTTCATCTTCTTATTAAATTCATCACAACACACTAATTAATTTATTATAAAAACACAGTAATAAGCCTCATCATCCACACAGAAAAATAGTAGTAGCAGTAGTATCAGTGACCATAGAAGGCTTGAAAATGTGTGCACTGAAAAAGGGGTAAAAAATCTGTGTGGTAAAATCTGCCTGTCCCTAAACTGAAATATATCATTTGTGGAACGAGTAAAGGTTGCCAGATTTTTCATTTTATATTTTACGTTATGCTAAACTCAACAAGTAATTCAGAAAATGGTCACATCCAGCTTCCAACACCATGTGACATGACATTAGAACAATAGCTGAAGTGGTCAGACGTCAGTAGAAGATAGAAACAAATTGCCAGTGCATAGACATAGTTAATTTGATTCATTCAGCCGTTTATGCCTGAGACCACACATTCAGAGCCTTCTGAGAGTGTTTCAAAGCATTTATGAGGCATAAAGATCTCCATGCAAAGTGCCAGGCACCTGACCTCAGCCTTCCTTGCGGCTATCTTCTCTGCACTCATCACAGGGCTTCAGTATTACTTCAGAATGCAATAAAATCATTCTGGCAGCACCCTGCGCTGCTTTTCATGGCAGACTCACTCAGCACTGGGGTCCAAACCTGAACATGAGAAGACATGGTGGCTCTGTCAAGCTGTTCTGCTCTCACCCTCTCACAACAGGGAGAGAGAAAACATCCCCTGAGCTGTACCGCAGAGTTCAGGCAGGCAGAAGAGCGTGATTACGAACTAATTATTGCTCCACCAATTCACACCAGAATGCCACCAGCGATGCTGCCACCCAAACTCTATGGACAAGAAATCATCCAAGCATCTCTAAAGACTAACTGTTATATATCATATCTTCTATCTATCTCTCTATCTATCTATCTCTCTATCTGTGTGTGTGTGTGTGTGTGTGTGTGTGTGTGTGTGTGTGTGTGTGTGTGTGTGTGTGTGGAGTTTGCATGTTTTCCTTGTAGTGGCGTGGGTTTCCTCCGGCGTCTCCGGATTTCTCCTACAGTCCAAAGACATGCAGTCAGGTAAATTAGGGATTCTAAATTGACCGTAGGTGTGAGTGAATTGTGTGTGTGTGTGTGTGTGTTAGTGAATGGTGTGTGTGTGTGTGTGTGTGTGAGTGAATGGTGTGAGTCCCTGCCTCGTGCCCATAGACTCCGGGTACCCAAGACCTTAGTAAGGATTAAGCAGTTACAGAAAATGAATGAATAATTCTTATAGATTACTCTTAGCATCCTACACCTACAACCAGACCCACCCAAAACACACTCCCTCCTCTCCTGAGTGTGTGCATGTGTGAGATTTCTGGATTGATTCTTAGAGGAAAACAGTTCAGTGGTACTTCTTGAAGTGGGGCTTTTGTGTGCATGATGTTTTTTTCCCTCTGAGTTGTTATACTGGAAACACTTTAAAGCTCATTAGTGGTAGCCCTGTTTATCTGCACACGGGAGATGAGAAAAATAGAATACATTTTTTATAATTTGAATTCATCATTCTAAAGCTCTAAAACATGCTAAATGCCTGTTACACAAAAGCAAGGAAATAAAGAAGACATTTACAGGTAAAGTCAATTCAATATTGTTAATCTTTGCTGACATACAGGGGAATGACTGAAAAGAGAGGGCAGTGAAATACAAGCAGCTATTCATATTCATATCTGTTTCAGATGTTTAGTCCTCAGTTTAATCTGCATAGCACTTATCATACCTCTTATTGCACATCAGTGTGACTGTTCTTTTTTGATTATCCTTCACAGCTATAAAGACTGCATGGATGGGTTTATGGTTGTATGGAGTATTATGACTTCTTATCTGAATACACAGCCATGAGACAAAGATCTCGATTATTCTATCCTACAAGAGGTTAGCCCCACCCATTCATACAGGATATATTATTTTAGAATGTTTCAGACTGGACTGATTAATGAATGAGGCACAATACAGGTCAGCTAATCAGAACAGAGGTAATGTAAACTCTTAAAGGCATGGCAATTAAAGTGAAGTGACCATTTTGTCATACGTGAACACACCACAGCACACACTGTGAAATTCTTTCTCTGCATTACACCCGTTTAACACATTTAACTCATTTAACCCCTTTAACCCATTTAACCCATTCACCAAGTGAAGCTGGGGGCAGCCAGTAACCCAGCGCCAATGAAGCAGTATGTAGGGACGGTACCTTACTCAAGGGTACCTCAGTGGTGCCACTAGCAGTCCTGGAATTCAAACCCACAACTTTCTGATCTCAGGGGTAAGGCTTTAACCGCTAGGCCACCAGCTGCCCAAAACAGGATGTTTCACTGTAAGAATAAACAGAGACTGGGAAGTGTTTTTTGGTACATGACAACTGTTTCCCACTACTGGCTATTTATCACAACAGGTCATGTGTAGTTACACTACGACAAGTGTAGGTGTAGCAATGGCATTTATTTTTGGGATTGCTCGACATACACTGAACAAAAATATAAACAACGCTTTTGTTTTTGCTCCCATTTTTCATGAGCTGAACTCAAAGATCTGAAACATTTTCTACATACACAATAGACCCATTACTCTCAAATATTGTTCACAAATCTGTCTAAATCTGTGTCAGTGAGCACTTCTCCTTTGCTGAGATAATCCATCCCACCTCACAGGTGTGGCATATCATGGTGCTGATTAGACAGCATGGTAGCACTTTATAATAACTACTCCCTATGAAGCATTTATTAAGCACTGGTTAAGCCTTAATTAATACTTTGTTAATCATTTGTTAGTAATTATCTCTTAGTTATTTCTCATCAGTAAATCATTAATAAACATATCTATTAATGTTTTGTGTGAGATGAATAAGTCAGACTTATGAATGTATTATTTTAACAAGTAACAAGTAGTAAACAAGTAGTTTGTAAATGTTTTGTAAAGCATATACAAGTCTCACTTTAGAAGAGCTCGCATAATATAACTAAGTAACCAGTTATAACTCTTGAGTTAATCATGAGCAAGCCTTAACAAGTCATTTGTAAATGTTTTGTAATGCATAGACAAGTCTCACTTCAGAGGAGCTCCCACTATCCAGTTATAACTCTTGAATTAGTCATGCATCCTACTTTTGGCAAGTGTTTGTAAAACATTTATTCATACACAAACTACTTTTAATGAAGGTCTGTCAAATATTGCATCCATGAAGGGTAGTGACGTAAGCCTAAACGGTAATAAAAACAATGTTAAACAATGTTTAACAAATTGTGAACAAAGATATTAACAAATGCATAATAAATGATGAATAGTACTCATGTAAAACCATTTACAGATGGTTAATAAATAATTTCTTAAGCATTTCTGAAGTTGAAATAATACATTCATAAGATGGACTTATTCATCACACACAAAACATTAATAGATATGTTTATTAATGAATTAACTGATGAGAAATAACTAAGAGATAATTACTAACAAATGATTAACAAAGAATTAACTCAGACTTTACCAATGCTTAAAAATGGTTAACATGGAGTAGTTTTTATAAAGTGCTACCGACAGCATGAATATTGCACAGACCTGTGCCTTAGACTGCCCACAATAAAAGGCCACCCTGAAATGTGCAGTTTGATCACACAGCACAATGCCACAGATCTCACAACTTTTGAGGGAGCGTGCAGTCGGCATGCTGACTGCAGGAATGTCTACCAGAGCTGTTGCCCGTGAAATGAATGTTCATTTCTCTACCATAAGCCGTCT
>JBBPCX010067662.1:0-13017 GCA_037974365.1 Hydrocynus forskahlii | reverse complement strand
GCTACACAGTCATACGTGTACAGCGAGTACAGCAGGGGGCTTAAAACACAGCCCTGTGGAGCTCCAGTGCTCAGAGAGATGGAGGGAGAGACGTTTCCCACCCTCTCTGACTGTGGAGCTCCAGCGCTCAGAGAGAAATAGAGGAGAGACGTTTCCCACCCTCTCTGACTGAGGAGAGACATGTTTTCCCACCCTCACTGACTGTGGTCTGTCTGTTAGAAAGCTGGTGACCCACTTGCAAAGTGATGAACTGAGTCCCAGATCCTTCAACTTAACGAAGAGCTTTGAGGGGATTATGGTGTTAAATGCTGAACTGTAGTCCAAACAGCAGTCTAACATAATTCCCCTTTCTCGTGTCCAGGTGACGTAGGGTTGTGTGCAGCAGGTGTGAGATACTGAATATATTGATTTTTCCCTCAGCATACATTATTTTCTTATTACGAGTTTTACAATTTTGTAATGCCCTAACCACACATCCTTTCTAGGCCCCAAGACATCTGGATGAGGGGAGTCGGGCTAAGGTCGCCAGGGCCATGTGCCACACCGTGGGTACCACTGACCGGTTCTATGTGGCAGAGGACAAAGTCAGTGAGGCACACAAGACCCGCACTATCCTTGAAAAGGCGATAAATGTCCAGGTTCCGCCACGAAAACACGCTGACAAAACTCCACATATGGCAGAGTCGGATTCTGAGTCTGAGCAGGTCCCGGGGACATCGGCGGCACTGGCACAAAAAAAGAGCAAAAGACTGTGTGTGATGGAGTGAGATTCAGAGTCTGAGCCGGTCCCCGGGACCAGCCGCAGTGACTTGGCCCTATCTACATCTTCCGCTGAATCAGAGGGAGATATTTACATTGGAGAGGGAGAGGAAGAGGAAGCGGAAGAGGAAGAGGGAAAGGAAAGCCATTTATGGTTAAATCTCCCAACTGTACCGTACTTCTCACATCGGGACCAAAATGTGAAATGGAATTGTGAGCCTAGTGAAACAAGCAAAACAAATAATCAAAACACTGTGTCATCACTTTCAGAGCAACACGTTATAGAGCAACCTCCTGTTCGATATGTGTGCTTCAGCATAGTTCTGTGAGTTTGGCAGTACAGGTGTAAATACACAGCCTGTGGATTAACGTGCTTTTGTCTACTTGATGGCGATTACCAGCAGGCACTGAGCAGGAGAGCGACTGAGCAAAAGAGGAAAGCCAGCAAGAATGTTCTACAAGTATCTAAAGATACGCTGTGTAAATGCTTTTGTTTTTATAAAGAGCGTTAGTTTAGAAATGCTAAGATAAACACTAACCGTAAGCCTAATGTTAACACTAACATTAACCTTAACCTTAATCGTAACCTTAACCGTACCTTAACCATAACTTAGCCTTAACTTTGACCATGACCCCAGTGCTCACCCTAACCCCAGTCCTAACAATAAACCTACCCTCTAATCATAACCCTAGCAGTAACCCCAACCTTAACCCCATGCCTTCCCCTAGCCCACTTCATCCATAACCCTAACACTAATCCTAACTCTACCCCTAACCCTAAACTTAACACTTAACCTTACCCTTAAGCCAGCCCCTAACCTTAACCTTAACCTTAACTCTAGCCCTACCCTCTGGACCCAGTCCCTAACCTTAACCCTTAACTCTGCACCTAACCCTAACTCTATTCCTAATCTTAACCCTAAACCTAACCTTGACACTACTCATAAAACCTACTTTTAACTTCTAACCCTAGCTCTAACCCTAAACATAGTCCAAATCCCAACCCTAACCGTAACCATAATCCAAATTCTAATCTAACAATTCTAATCTAACATAACCCTAACATTAACCTTAACCCTGACATTAACCCAAGTGTAATCCAAAATATAACCTCATGCTTAACATTAAAAGTTCATGTAACATTTAATTTCTTCTTTGTTAAAGTGATTTTATAATTGGGAAAGAAAACTCTTTACCATAACTTTCACTGCACACGTTATAAATATAAATCATAAAAGGTAAATTGTTCAGCCCTGGACAGAGCCTTGATCTTGTTCTGCTGGGTGTAAAGTGTCACCAGGAGAGTGGAGGGTTCTCATGTGTGGGTGGAATAGTTACATTGCTGATGTCATCATATTATTTCAGTTTTCCTGGTCAACTCCCTCTCAGAACTCCTGTGCTGGTGTTTAGCAATGTTTTTGTATTAAAGTTGATTTAAACTCTTCTGATAGTTGGTACTAAATTATTGCCTCAATAATTTGTTTAAATGTTTACTGCTTATTACTGTCCATTTTGATGTTGATATTTGTTTTTTACTATGTCACAGAACTACAGGCATTTATTCTCATTTTTTCTACACTGAATCATATAAAGCAATATAAACACAGTTTGACACAGCAACTTGTCACTGTGCTTAAAAATGTCTAAACACAAAGTACAAAGAAATCTTATGTATAGATAATTGAAATTAAAACATAATAACCACAGTCATTTTAAAAAAGAGGAATGAAATTTAACACGATGAAAACTGTGAGGTTATAAAATAAATGAAACAATCCAGTGTTAGTGTGGATTTAGGTTTTCAATCTAAGCCTGAGCACTTGGTTCTCTTTGTATAATCAATAAATCTCACCTTTCAAAACAATGTAACCACACCAGCTCTAAATGGATCAGAGTGGACACCCTAAATAAATGCAGGTTATACATCACTTCTCCACCAGTTCTGGTGTGAAAACATGCCTAAAGCATGTTTGCATGAACCAACCATCAACTTATAAATCATGTTTTGGAAACAAATAGTCTGGCATTCAGCAAAAACTTTCACTTAATTATATCACCAGAACGATGACATTCTGGGAAGAAATGTTTGGACTTATTTTTTACAAAATGGTACAGAAAGTTTAAAAATCACTGAAATGACAACAGCTGCGTTTTTGTTTCTGTTTATTAGTATGTGAAATAAATACAAAGGTGAATGTGGATGTAGAATACATCAAGAAATAATTTTGCACACTAAATACAAAAGACATGACATTTTTTGGGATAATACAAAATAAGAGGAATATTATAAACTATAATAATATGAACTAGTTTGTATTTCTATGAGAATATGTGAAGTGTGACTGCGCAGTGACTTGGTAAAAAACCGCGCAGTGAAAAATTGCCTTCCAAGTGTCACAGCGCCGGCTATGTTCTTCCTCGTCCTCCTCCCACCTGGACCAGACCGGGGGAGCCCTGTAACCCCAGGGCGACCAGAGAGCCATTGACAGAGCCCGAGGTTTTCTCACCGTGATTTTTTATTTTTTCCTTTTGGCAACTTCAATACACTACACTTCAATGCATCAATGCAACTTCATTCAATGCCCGCACCTCGAACAAAAACCCAGGACAGACTTTATACACAAACAGAAACTAGGAACACCAATGAAACAACAGGACAGAACTAGAGACATGTGAAACTCATAATAAACAGAAACAAGGGACAGGCGACACAGACACTGAAAACAGGGCACAGGCATAAGACGTGGAACGGGGGTGACCCCTACTGGCCACCCCAGGGAACAAAAACCCAGACACAGAAAAAAACCCAACACACCCAGGACACCAACGTGACACCAAGTCCACACTCACTCTCAAACTAAAGTACTTTAGTTGATTAAAGGCTAAAAAATAAACCATGGAACAGACTGGACAGCCAAGATAAATATGATAATATGTCACTTCCACACTCTTTCTGATATGAAAACATGAAGTAAGTTTGCATGAACCATTATTAATTTACAAACCGTATTTTGAACATGAAGTTTAGCATTATGTGATCTACTCAGAACAAATAGCAAACAAATTATGCAAATCAATTTCTCACAAAACAGAAATGTAGAAGTGAACTTTCAAACATGTTTAATTCATTACTTTGTTGAGTGGTTCTGGCACGTTTTGTTTCAAAAGAATTCAAATCCAGGCCAATAATCCCATTTCCAATTCAAATATGTGCTAATAATCCAATTCTCAATTCAAATATAGGCCCGTATTCCCATTCTCATTGAAATACAGGCTAATGATCCCTTGGCCAATACAATTTCGAAGTCAAAAACAGGCCAATAATCCCATTCCAAGTTTAATCTACCTCAAAAATCCCAATTCCCAATTCAAACCCAGGCTAATAGTCCAATTTCCAGTTAAAAAAACAGTCAAATACTCTCAATCCCTGTTAAAAAATACCCAACAATAATTGCAATTTCTCTTCAACTACAGTCCAACAATCCCTTACCCAGTGCAAAGGGACACTACCAGATGTTTGTAATGTAGATTTGTCAGCACTTTTGTGGTTGATCATGTACAAAAAAAAATCACTTTAAGCACGAAGGTGGAAAATGTCCAGTCCTGTGAATGTAATGCAAATGATGAATGTAACCAACTAACAAAGAAAAGATGCAACAGAGGCTCCAGAGTATCTCAAAGGACAGCTTTGATAGAGTGC
This sequence comes from Hydrocynus forskahlii, assembly GCA_037974365.1. NCBI lineage: Eukaryota > Metazoa > Chordata > Actinopteri > Characiformes > Alestidae > Hydrocynus > Hydrocynus forskahlii. Next base: position 8,558 of record JBBPCX010067662.1, on the reverse strand, counting down.
CGTAAAGAGACCCGGCTAAAAATAAAGGGAGAAACTGAAAGAGCATGGCCACTGTTAACGTCAGGCAGACTGTGATTGCTTTCCTCTTCATGTGGTTGGCCTGATCTCTGTCCTTCCCTTTCTGACCTGGTCCTGGAAACGTCAGGGCCCTAATTGTGGCAAAGCAGCAGAACAGATTTATAGAGAGAATGAGCGAGTACATCGTCAGGATAACGCAAAGAAACCAGTAAATGAGATCTGACTTGACAGCTAAAACACAGAATACACCAAAACCAATAATTATCACTAAAACAGCAGCAGAACATGCCAGCCTGTATCTCAGAGGTCTGCACTTCAGGAAGGTGATGGGATGGACCACCGCCACGTAGCGCTCCACACAGATCAAGCAGAGAAACACAGGACGGCCACATATGACAAATGATCCCACAAACCCTTCTAACATCATGATCTCTGGAAATTTATGTACGAGAACAAAGAAGACGGTGCACAGGCAGAAGAGCGCCTCACAAAAGGATAAGTTGAAGCTGAAAAACTCCGGCCTGATTCCATTTCCTTTTCCCTTTAAAATGAGCCACAAGACATAGGAATTGATGGGAAGGCCAATAATGATGTTCAAGATATAAAACAAAGCATAGATCAGGTAGGTCAAATACTCCATCCCGACGATGTTGCTTGTAGCATTTCTGAAAACGTGCGGCTCAGTGGTGGAAAGACCATCGGAGACGTTCATTTCCCAGCTGCACCGTGGTTCTCACCTCGAGACCGAAATGTGAAATGGAATTGTAAACCTAGTGAGGCAAGCAAAACAAATAATCAAGACTGTGCGTCATCGCTGTCAGGACAAGAAGTTACAGAGCAACATCTGGTAAAGGGCATCTCCTTACACACCCTCTGGATTATTACGCTTTTGTCTACTTAATGGCAGTGACCAGCAGGGACTCAGCAGTACAGTGTCTGAGCAAAGGAAGAAAACCAGCAAGCCAGCAAGAACATGCCACAAGTATCTGAAGATACATCTTTTTTTATATAAAACAACATTTGTTTGTAAATGGTAAGATATCTTACCCTGTACCTTAACATTAACCTCAAGTTTAAACCTAACCCTAACCTTAACCATAAACTTAACCGTAATCCCTAAACCTACCCTTGAGGCAAACACTAACAATAGCCTTGGCGCTATCCCAATCATTTTTTGCACATGTAACTTCTGTTCTGCATCGTTCTACACAAATCTCTGTTGCTAGAATAAAGGACCTGTCAAAATACTATATTTTGTCACTTGCAATGAATATTGTCTCGTCTCGTTTAGTTACATTGCTGCTCTTGTGTTCTTTTCTTCTAGATCTATGTCCTGTCTGCACTTGTGTTCTGTTCTGTTCTCCTCTTGTGTTGCACCATGGTCCTGGAGGCATGTTGTTAAATTTTCACTATCTACCGTGTGTACGTTGTAGAAATGACAATAAAAATTTACTTGACTCAACTTGACTAATCCCTAGACCTAATCCTTAACCTTAGCCCTACCTCTAACCCTAACTCTATTCCTAATCTTAACCCTACCCTTACTTTTACCCTGACTCTAATCCTAACCTTGACCCTACCCATAACCCCTATCTTTGAATCCCAACCTTAGCTTGACCAAATACTTACTTCTAACTGTCACAGCACACATTATAAATGTAAAGCGTGAAAAGTAAGTTGTTCAGACCTGGACAGAGCTTTAACCTTGTTCTGCTGGTGGTGAAGTAAAGTGTCACCAGGAGAGAGGAGGGTTCTCTTGTATGTGTGAAAAATTTGCATTGTTTATGACAGAGAATATTATTTCAGTTCTCCTGGTCAACCACCGCTCAAAACTGCTGGGCTGATGTTTAGCGGTGCTTTTTCAGTCTAATCTCTTAAGTTTATATTAATTTGAATTTAATAATATAAAATAACATAATATTGTAAAAGTCTTCTGATACCTGGTACTAAATTATTGCCTCAGTAATTTGTTGAAATGTTTACTGCTTCCTTTTAGTATGTTTTAATGCTGATACTTTTTGATGTTTATATATGTTTTACTTTTGTTTCTTAAACTGACAAAGGTTTTGACCCTTTTGTTAAACACACAGGAATTCTGTTAAACACAATCTCAGACTACAGGCACAAAACTACGGTCACCTATTTCTTTCAACACTAAATAAAATAAAACAACATAAACACAGTTCGGCACAGCAAATTTATAGATACAGCACTTTCATACAGTGTCCATTAAATATACATGCAGTAATAGAAATTAAGTCTGATATCATATAACAACTAGTAGAGAGCACCTGGCTCTCTTTGTGTAATCAATCAGTCTCACCTTTCAAAACAATGGAACCACACTGGTTTCAGTGGATCAGGTTGAATTACCACCCAAGATCATTGTAGGTTATATATTACTTCTGCAGCAATTATGATGGAAAAACAGGTGTAAAGCAAGTTTGCATGAACCCCACAAGAATTTATAAATCATTTTTTGAACACAAAGAATTTGGCATTCAGATTTACCTGAGCGAAGATATTCTGGACATTCTGGGAAGATGCAACATTCTCCTTTATATCTACATCAGTTCTTGACATTTTATTACTAAATGGTACAGGAAGTGTAAAAATCGCTGAAATTATGATACCAATACTGCACTTTCACATATCTGCCAGTGTGAGTTGAGTTTTTTTTACTCCTCGACAACTAATCTGTTAATAACACGTCTGTCTTGAGTCCAAAAAGATACCCAATTTCCTCTAGCGGGCGCTGTGTAAGTTATAAAATCCGGCATCTACACACGTATAGTGTCCATTGTGTCCACTCTGGAGTTCTACAGACATGGTTGGATCTCCAGTGGCTCTGTGTTGGACGTGTTCTACACTGTTTGGGTGCAGGAGGCTGTATTCTGATCTCCACTTAATGCACCACTATGTAGATGAACTAAGACTGTGGGGGATCTTTAATAACTAAACACTCACTAACATGGGAGAAAGAGACACCAAGGGTCTAGAGAGAGAGAACACTGAGGCAAAGCAAACTCATAAAGGTGGTGAACAAACAAGAGGGAGGACCTGAAAACCGAGAAAAAAGACAAGAGGAGCACCGCCGCCAGGTTACTCGTGTCCTCATCCGTGTCTCTCTTCACGGCATGTTGCTTTTCAGATCGTTTACTGGAGAAAGCTCGAGGCTTTATCCGATATCTGTTCCAGTGATATGGCTCAGTATCGGACCAGTACTGACATCGAGTATCGGATCGGTGCACCACAATTTAATTCATGGATAAATTCTACTTGTTGCCATAATATTAAAATATAACACCAATCCACTGCCGAGCTGTAAAGTGCCACCGCAACACGTCAGCACTTACGACTTGAAAGAATATTGTGTAATAATCGAGAGACCAGTGTTAGATTTACAAAACGCTGTATGTATAAACAAGGCAGGACGAAAGCAGTTAACATAGAGATGCAAACAGCGATCGACCACAAACCCTTGGTAGCAACTGCAATTAAGCGGTTGCAATAACTGGGAATGAGTCTTTCACATCGCTGTGGAGGAATTTTGGCCCACTCCTCTTTGCAGAATTGTTTAAATTCAGCCATATTGGAGGGTTTCGGAGCATGAACCGCCTTTTTAAGGTCATGCCACAGCATCTCAATTGGATTCAAGTCCGGACTTGGACTAGGCCACTCCAAATCCTTCATTTTGTTTTTTTAAACCATTCAGAGGTGGACCTGCTGGCACACACCTCCCAAAAATTCAACTTTTGTTTCATCAGTCCACAGAATATTGTCCCAAAAGAAACTGGGATCATCAAGATGTTTTTTGGTAAAAGTGAGACGAGCCTTTGTGCTCTTTTTGGTCTGCGGTGGTTTCGCCTTGGAACTTGCCATGCATGCCATTTTTGCCCGGTCTCTGTCTTTTGGTTGAGTCATGAACACTGACCTTAACTGAGGCGAGTGAGGCCTGCAGTTCTTTAGATGTTGTTCTGGGTTCTTTCGTGTCCTCTTGGATCGTCGCTGCGCTCTTTGTAGGCCGGCCACTTCTAGGAAGGTTCACCACAGCTCCATGTTTTCTCCATTTGTGAATATTGGCTCTCACCATGGTTCGCTGGAGTCCCAAATTTTGAAACGACTTTGTAACCTTTTCCAGACAGATAGATGACAATTACTTTGTTTCTCATCTGTTCTTGAATTACTTTAGATCGTGGCATGATGTCTTCCTGTTCTGGGATCTTTTAATCTACTGTTTAAGTGACCTCATGGTTCAGCAGGTCTGGCAGTAATCAGGCCTGGGTGTGGCTGGAGGAATTGCACTCAGTTTTCCCAACAATGTGATTAACCAAAGTTACTTCATGATTTTGCAAGGGCCACGTAGGTTTGGATAGTTTTTTTTTCCTTAATAAATAAAATCATCAATGAAAACCTGCATTTTGTGTTTACTCGGGTTACCTTTGTCTAATACTTAAATTAGTTTGATAATCTGAAACATTTAAGTGTGACAAACATGCAAACAAATAAGAAATCAGAAAGGGGGCAAATACTTTTTCACAGCACTGTATATATACATATGCATACATATATAGTTTAGAAAATATGTAGTTTATTAGATGTTTGGTCTGTGTTAGTATACCCTTGTCTGTTCTGTTAAATACAAATGTATAAATAATATGACCACTGCAGAAGAAAAGGGGTCCAAGGAGAAGAGGCTGGATGATCTGAACCCTTCATGAAAGAAGACTGTTTGAAATCTGTCAATGTTTAAAGACAAAATGAATTTTGAGGATGGACCAAACCATGCTGGAGGAGCAGAAGAGAACATGTAGCACCATTTTATGTCTGATTTGTGTGCGACTGGATAAATAGCGTCTATATTCCATTAAGAACAAGCTACAGAATTTTAAATTGCATATACGCTACCAGTCAAAAAAAGGCTTTACCCCCACATTTAATACATAAACCGCAGATTTTTATTTTTGTTAAACACTGGAAAGGTGTTGAGTGAACAATTCTAAATAAGAATATGTGAAATAAACCCAGTTTCTCCTATTAACTGGTTGTTGGTGCTGCAGAGTCAAATTCTAGACTATCCTTTAACTTTAAGTGCACCCGTTACTGTTTCAGCACTTAAATATCTAACACTTGTCTGGTGATCCACATTGTAATTATTTTTGGGAGCTTTTTGTAGGTCAGCGGAGATAAGTAATATTATATTTTCTGGCCAATAAAGGAACTCAGATGGTGAATATACTGCATGTAAATGTATTTGTTTGCAAAGAAAGTCAAATGGAAGCAAATGATATGTGAGCAGATGTAGCAAGTGCAAACGTACCAAATTCCAACATTCTAACTCAAGCTATTCCTGCGATATTGAAATGTGTCATTAATCTATCCCTATAGATTAAATTTCATGAAATTTAGTGTGCCTCTAAAGAAGGTGGCAGTGATGCAACATGCCAGATTTTGTAAAATTTGTAGTTTTCCATCACAAGACACTGGCTAGTAAATCACTAGATTTCTGCATTGATGTTATTCATTAGGTGCTACTTCACAAATGAATCATAATTAGTTAGTGTCATGCACTTCCTAGTGGTCAACTTGCCATTCAAATTAAGTTTTTCAGTGGCTTCTTTACTCTTTAGCACTGTTTTTAGCTTATTTAATCTTTAGCGCTGCTTTAGGGTCTTTATCTACAGCATTCTTTATGGTTTCTTTCATCTTCAGCATTTTTTTTAACTTATTTTATCTTATGACCCGCTTTTAGCTTCTTTTATCTTTTACCTATCTTTAATCTGTGACACTGTTTTTAGCTTCTTTATTCCATTCTACAGTTTGATCCGTAGCATTATAATCTGTCATGGCAGCATGTTTGTGGAATGGGTGTGTTAATGCTGTGCAGCAGACGTCAAGGTTTTCCATATTCTCCACCTGTAAAAACTACATCATGCAAATGGCCTGCACAGCATAAATGAGCTCGAAAGTCTTGCATGAGCTCCACATCGAGATAAACAGGTAATGCAGTCTTATTTTATTCTTATTGTTTCGTTACTGCGTGACCTAACCGTGGTGGAGTAAATGATTTTGCAAATGATTTTTGTTTTTGTTTTTTTTTCATTTTTTCAGTACCTTTTTTAACAACTATACAGAAAAATATCGATGTGTGTGTTGGACGCCTGCAGCTGGACTGCTGAATGGACTTTCGGTAACTTTTCCAAACCGACAACAGGTCACCTTTTTGTTTTATATTACAGCATCACTCCAGCATGTCAAACACATCGCTTAACATCTCTGAAGTTCCTTTAGATACTTTTTTATGTGGAAAAAATGTTCATTTTGGATTTGTGTGGGCGCTTGTAGCGATGTCGCTCTCCTTCGTCCTGGGAGCGCCGGCGCACTCCTGGTGCCTCTGGCTTTTCCTCCATTCTGGCTGGAAAATTAAACCCACCCAAGTGTTTCCCTTGAGCCTCTCAGCCCTGGATCTACTGTTTTGTATCCATTTATTTATCGAAATGCTGAATCGCTCTGTCGTTTTAAACACCACAGCCGAATGGGTGATACTTTTTTTTTTTGGCCTGTTCTGGATCTGCAGACTTCTGATCCAGGCGTGCATTTGTATTGAACAGTACCTGGCTGTGCTTCGTCCAGTTACTTTCTTAAGATATAAGAGCGTCCAGTGCAGAATTGCGTCAGTCGTGACTGCTTGGTTGTTGTCATTAGGATATGGTTTGCTTATGGTCTTCGAAGTAATTTTGTTTCCGGACTTCATATTCCTGTCCTTCTGCCTTCTTGGACTGACTGTGATCTCGTTCTGCTGTGTTTCTGTTCTGTACGAGCTAAAACATCCCGGACCAGGAGGAAGAGATGTAGGGAGCCAGCAGAAAAGGGCAGCCTTTAAAATTATATCCATGGTACTGCTTAATATTCTGCTGAGCTACATTCCTCTTACATCAACTGGCATATTTTGTCTCATACAGACAGATTATGAACTACTGTACTGTGAAATTATTCCCACACTGCTAACTCCTATAATGTACTGTGTGATGTATCCACCACTGCTGAAACTGTACAAGGAAGGCCACCTAAAATGCATCAGTAATCAGTGGAGAAACCAGATTTCTGCATGAGTATTTTGTCCTGTCATTGGAAACACGTGTAAAAAGGAAATAAAATAAATGTGTTCATTTGCGCAAGATTTATGAATGTAGTATTTATTCTATGTGCGTATTTTTATTCTATTTTTCATTAGTAAACCTTTATTCGTTTATACATTTGTTCACCGACATGATAACAGGACTGGACTGCAGTCGGAGTAGTGCTGAAATATCTGAAGTAACGAGCTCTGTAATTAATGAACGTTTACGGCATATGCGGATAAATCGCACATATTTTTGCTGTAAAAATAATTTTTTAAAAATGTTATGAACTTTAGCATGAGTGAATGAATGAACAGCATTACAAACTTTCAACATCTCTTTTATTTAATGACCGTTTTTGCCCAGCTCATGTTGCAGTCATGGTCACAGCAATTAAAAATATGACCTAATACGCCGAGGGAAAAATGCTTCAGCAAGAATTACGATAGAACCAAGTCCATCTGTAAGCTGCAGTTTTATCATATACATCTCTCTCTCTCTCTCTCTCTCTCTCTCTCTCTCTCTATCTATCTATCTATCTATCATCTATCTATCTATCTATCTATCTATCTATCTATCTATCTATCTATCATCTATCTATCTATCTATCCATCTAACGAGCTCTTCTGCCACTACTCTGAATTTGTCATTTTTCCTTTAGTCTTGTTTTTGGCCGGTTATCGGCACTTGCCTCGTTTCTCTCAGAAGTTCTTTCAGTACCAGTTAAATATCTGCCCATTTTTACCCTCCAAGGCTCTGACAGCAGTGAGTGAACAGGGCGCTAACGTTATGAATTCTTTGTTCCGCCGTGAATGACTCAGATGTTAAACATTAGTTCTGTATGATTTTCCCCAGGTCTCCTCGCGCCAAACTTTGAGAATCACTGACTGCTCTAAATGAACAACTCACTCGGTTGAATGGACTCTGGTGAGGCCCTGAACAAGGAAGTGACGTCGTGAGCGAGGGCCCGCCTTGATGAGCGGTCTGATAGTTTGAATTGCCTTTTGAATAAAGAGGCACAAAACCCATGGCAATGCGAAATGCAATTCAGTGCCTTGTTATTCTATTTGCTATTCCAAAAATTATGAAACGAATTAAGGATTGCAACAGCACTTTGCACATTGAATTGCCAATTGCAAAATGTATTTTCAAATCCCACACTCGGATTGAATATTGAATTGCCAATTGCAAAATGAATTGCCATTTGAATAAAGAGGCAAAAAAACATGGCAATACGAAATGCATTTCTGTGAATTGTTATTCTATTTTTTATACAAGAAAGCACAGATAAACCAGTGTCCAACACAAGATAACAGAAATAATCCAGTGTTCAACGCAAGATAGCACAGATAAACCAGTGTCCAACGCAAGATAGCACAGATAAACCAGTGTCCAACGCAAGATAACACAGATAAACCA
>JBBPCX010067661.1:0-13018 GCA_037974365.1 Hydrocynus forskahlii | reverse complement strand
TCCTAAGTGGACAGTTTGATTTCACAGAAGTGTGACTGACTTGGAGTTACATTGTGTTGTTTAAGTGTTCCCTTTATCTTTTTGAACAGTGTATATTGCAAAATATATGGTGCCCGGACATACTGTGGAAAAGCCAGGATTCATTAACATGCTAAAATTTTAGACCCGAAGTATGTGTCAGATTGCACTGTAGCCTTAAAGTAAAAAAAAAAAAAAAGTTAAAACTTGATTTTATTTCTAGGCCATATCGCCCAGCTCTAGAACATTGACACCAGCATCGCTCCAGTTAGCTTTAGCTATTAGCATTTCAGCAGCAGAACGTTGTTCCATTTCATAAAACAGTCAAAATATCAAGCCCACACTGCAGTTCATGAGCAAAGAAACTAATGTTTGTGTTTCAGCTGGAACGCAACACCAAAAAACACCACCAACACAACAAGCACCCAAAATAGCAACACAGAAATCAATGATTGGCAAAAAACCTTTTGATTTTCAGTTGTAACCTAACATTAACACTATGTAAGTCATTACACCATGAGCTACTAGCCTAACCATACCACATTACTACCGTAAAACAACACTGATGTGTCTGACTTTCACCAGCAAAATCAGGGGAGAGTGTGAACCCCTACTACCAGAAATTATGCAGTTGAGATTCCCACATTTGGGATTCCCCTGGGGTCAAATGAAGTGTAAATGATGATGTAGACGGTAAGACAAAAACTGGATGTGATTGGACAGGAGAAATTTAATGTCCTTTTTCCTCATAGGCCTCTGGAGCTGTCAAAGAGTGGAAAGGGCTGTGTCAGGTGAATGCGTTGGTGCTTGGTGTATTATGGGAAACACACATTTCATGAGCTTTTTAAAGTGTTTTTTGATATTATCTTCCATGAAAGATCATGCTGAACACCATAGTCTGTATTGATAAACCTAAAGGCTGCCCTGTATAAAACATTTAAGCCATGATAAAAGTCACACAACCAGATGCCATTGTTGATTGACATTTGTGTTCTGTTGACAAATAAACATGTATTATAGAAATTTATTGTTTTTTGTGAATTACTATTTCCATTTTATAATATAGTTTTGTGAATATTTACTATAGTATTATTTAGTTTATTTTGACCTTAATAAGGCCTTATGATTATATCTCTAAATGGTAAACTGGATATCATTATTTGTTGTTCAAAATGTCTTTTAGACAAATAAAACCCCCTCAATGTTGTATTTACTTACTAACATTAACAACCACAACACACTGTTAATGTAGATCAGATATATTTATTGATCAAAGTGCACAACATATGTGTGTGTTTGTGTATGTGTGTGTGTGTGTGTGTGTGTGGTTGGCTGGTTTGTTCACTCGCTGCCCAAATGTTTGTCCACTGCCTCCTGAAAGTCACTGAACGTTTGATATATTTGTCCAGAAAACCCCTTTGAGGTGGAGGACTTTGACACGTCACAATAAGTTTTCTTTTTGTATTTTTTGTGGTCTTGTGTAGGCCTACCACAGAGAGCACAGATGTGCATTTTCATCTGGCGCGGTGGTCCTGAGCCATCACGCTCAGCTCTTTTTCTTTTATAGATTGTGGATCGTGCCAGAGACTGATATGATGCCTGTGATGTGGACGAGGATGCCTGGGATGTGGACAAGGCAGCTGAGGGCTCACAAGGTAACAAGGTAAGTATCACTGTTATGGATTGTAGCATTTTCACCTGACTGGACTGGGTGGCTTGAAGACTTGTTTGGCTTGTTTGGTTTGGTGGTAGGGGGAGAAAACAGGTGAGGATGGTGGGGGGATGAGGGGCTCTTTTTTTAAGCAGTCTTGTTCCTGCCAAAGATGGTGTGACCTCATACTCCATTTGAGGCCGACTGGTGTGAGGTCTTTCCTCTGGCAATTCTGGTGCTGGTGCTGAGGTTTGGGTGCTGTCAGTGTTGCTCTCATGGCGACGGAGGACAGTCAAACCTTGGTCTGTGACATTTCTGGCAGACAAGGCCTCTTGTCTGCGGATGAATTGGAATGCCAAGCTTGCTGAGCTCAGTGTCATCCACGGTCACTCTCTGCTGCACTCGCTGGTACATCTTTGTCACCAGATGTTTCTGTGGTGAGCCTTGAGCCTTGCCTCCACAGTTGGGATGCAGCCAGAGCTGTTTGATGAGGCAGTACATCAGCCTGTTTCTTCTGGAATCCAGCAGATGTGCAGCCGAATACCGTTTGCTGAACTTCAGCTTCTGTACCAACGACGATTCTGCTGGGTCTCCGCTGGTGCGGCCGAAGAGAGTGTTTCCCCAGCGTGCAGAGTACAGGGAGTCAAACTGCTGAATGTTTCGATCGTGAAGGTTCAGCTTGCTCCAAGCAGTGATGACTTTCTGACTCATGGAGTTGCTGATGGCAAGTTTTCCCTCTTCCAAGGCAATGTCAACCAAAATTTTGCTCAGCTCCTCAACATGCTCGTACCCAGGCAGATGATTTGGTCCGCACACATCTTCCACACAGGGGTCGAGCTCAGCAGCCACGGCCTGGTCAGTGAGGGAGATGTGCTTCCTCAGTGGAGTTAAAGTGTCACCCTCACCTTCAGAGGTGTAGCCCGCATCCATCTCCTCATCCACCTCTGCATCCACTGTGGATTCCTCAGCAGGGGCAGGGACATCATCCCCTTCATCCTCTGCTTCCTGCAGTGTCTCTCGGGCCTGTGAGTAGTGGTCAGGAGCGCTGAATGGTTCAGCTGACTGAGCAAACAGGTATTCAAACCCAATTCGCTCATCACCAGCCGGAACAGGAGGCCTGTAGTTGGCTTCCTCGACCTCCCCAAACAGTTCCTGACAACGCTGATTCAGGCGATGAACAAGAGGAGACTGGTAAATCATGTGCTTCCTCCCCTTTTGTCCTCTGACACTCGCCGACTCCCTGTCAGAGTTCCAGCGAGCGATGCCGGCCAGGAGGTACACTTGGAAAGGTACAGCAGCACAGTGAGGGCCCGGAATCATGCTGGGCAGGAAGGAGTGAAAGCCCTCCAGGCTGTTGCTCCCTCTCACTGTGATGTAGTATGGGAGACGCACACCGTTGCGGGTAACATACTTTTTGATTGAGTACATATTCCGCCCTGGTGGATCCTGGATGCACTCCAGGTGCTTCTGCTGGTTCTCCCATACATGGTCGATAGCTGCCTCGTCCTTAAAGAGATGGACTTGATTTTCATCCATCCCAGCTGCACCCTTCAGGATGTCAATGGCACTCTGCACTCTCACACATGTCTCTTGGGCCCCAACAGTTACGCGTCTAACGTGATGGCGCAGGTCGTACTTGGTGACATGCGTCTCCATGAGCTCACCATCAGATACAGATGCATATTTGTTTGGGTGCCCGGCACGTATCGCTTGCAAGAGGAGTGCCATGTCGTCCTTATTGTAGGCAAACACAGATGCCGATAGCGCTGACTTGAAAAGGGCGTACTTGGGATGGTGGTCAGTCCGAAGGGCTGCGTCGAACCTGTGGATCCAGTGGAACACATCCAGTCGTATGAGCATGCCTCTATCTGCCCACCTGTTGAAGAGTTGCTCCACGGAAGACAAGCCCAGGACACGACAGCAGCCACGGTCCACATACATCAAGTCAGGCGGTGCCTCTCCTGCCCTCTCATATCTTGACATAAGGCCTTCTGCCATCGGCCTCATTTTGTCAAGTGACTCCTCACAGGTCAGGACTGATATGAGGATCTGCCCCTGCTCGTTGGCCACGTTTGTGCACCACTCTGCTGTGCCCCTGCCTTCTCCGCTCAGCTTCTTGCATATCTGATAATCAACACAGAACAAAGGGACTTGTAGATCTGTTGTTTGTACATGTTTCATGTTTTGAGTTTTGAACAGTAATGTGTGAAATTTACCTTCTTGGTGGAGTCATATTTCAAGACCTTTCCAAACGTGGACATGATCTGTGTGCGGTAGTCCTCAATGTTTTCAGCCTCCGCTATGAGGAAGGCTTTCCTCAGTAGCTTAGGTGAGGGCAGCTCTCGCCTTTGTGGGGGTCTCTGGAACTGGGGAGTCAAGATGCCTGAAAGTGGAGAGGAAATACAAAAATAAACAACAATGAGAGCACATATACTGTGGAGCATTTCTTTTGCCACAGACATGCATGCAACAGGCACCATAGCAGTTTTTTTTTTTCCAGCAAGTATATACTGGAATCTGACTTATGTGTGATTTTTCCAGGTTGGTTGTACTGACAGAGGAGAGTCGTGTAGAGGTCTTTCTTCTGCAGGTACTCTTCGCAATGGCTCTCCAGTACGTGTTTCCACACCCTGGTCATGGTGTTTCCCTCAGTCCGATCCCTCATGAGGCGGATCACTGCCTTGTCCACACCACGCCTGAAATTAGAACACAAATTGCAGTTACTGGGCCATCAATAAGACTTTTTAAATCACTGTGAAATTAAGCAGAGACTTACCGTAATGTTAGTACAGCTGAGAAAACGGCTCTGTGTGCCGGGCTGAGTTGCCTTAAGATGCCTGCTTCCCAAGACAGGCACCATAGCAGCCAATGGCATGCTCCTCAGATTCTTTGGCAGCCTTCCTGCAGGCGTTGCAGGCCAAGACCTCTGTCAGCATGGAATACCAGCCTCCAATGTCGCAGATGTGCCGGACAGTCTTTAAGTACCCACATCGGTACAGGAACGCCTTGCTGTTGTTCTTTGCTGGACATTCGGGCCTGGGGCAGCGAAGACTGTACCGCCACACACCAACCGGTCTCCAAAAAAACAGACGGCCCCGGAAAAAGGAGTCTGCTGAGGGCACTTTCCCCGCAATTACACCTGGGCATTGAGGTGGGTGAAACCACATGCGGTCATCTTTCAGGACTCTCCTCCACCTTGTTTTATCGTACTTGTCCTGGTATGGCACAGGCTTCTGGAAGAGCCCCCTCTCATCGTCCTCTTTCAGCCACTTCACGTCTTCTGTGGGAAGACCATTTGGTCCAGATTCCCACATCTTGTGCCATCCCTCAAATGTCACCTGAGACCACATAAAACAAACCTTGTTAAATCCTGTCAGTAGCCAAGGAAGCATTTTCTTGTTTTGTCAGTTTCCAGCATTACCTCTAGGTGTGCAGCTCCTCCTTCAGCTGCCATAGGAGTGGCCTGAAGTGATATGGCACCAGACCCTTGATCTTTGCCATTTATTAGAAATGGGTATTAGTATAAACATTTACTGATTGGTCGTCTCTGCTTTCATTTTCTAACTTTAACCCTTTCACAGAGTGTGTTCCCTAGCTCTTTCACAGAGCAGATCTTCTTCCAGAGTTTTTTGCTCACACACACTGACTTATAATAGCAACATGTTATGGGCCCGTCCACAATTACTTTAGTTAAGCATGTTTGTGGTGGGCCATGTTGCCAGGTTAACATATGACCTTACCACTAATGTTGACAGGGTATCTTTGCGTGGCTTCTGTGGAGTATCTGACTGCTGTGGAGTATCTGACTGCTGTGGAGGATCTGACTGCAGTGGAGGATCTGACTGGCAGATCTCTTCTTGTCCTCTTTGTCTACACCTATCCTCCTCTGATAACATCAAAGACTTTTGTTGACACTTACTTAATTTGATACAGGTTCTGCATTAATACAAGGTCAGTAGTATGCGACATTAATTCAACACCTCATTTAACTCATATACCTTCTCTTTCACAGGTCGCAAGAGATTCCACAAGCAGAGCATCATCTCCCCAAGTGGATCCTGCTGAAATGGAGGTGTCGCTGACGGTGGAGGACACTGCAGCAGGAGCCCTGTAGACAGTGGAGGACGCAGCAGCAGCTGTTGTAGGAGCCAGGTTGAGTTGAGGTTTCTGTAATATACAGTTTCAGCTTTGTTTATATTATATTGTCTGTTTTACTGTTTGTTGTTCTTTTTGTATTATTGTCTGTTAGGTTTATTTAGTTTTTTTGTAACTATGCTCTTTAACCTACCTCCTTGTCAAGGATGTATTGCTTGAACCTCTTCAAGGACTTTGCTGCAATGTCCACCTCATTCATGGCCAGCGACTGCTTTACTGATGTATAACCTTCCAGAGCCATCTTCCGCTCCTGGTCAAAGCCAATTTGTGGGTCAGCATGCAGGCGCTTGTGCAGACTGTACCACTGCCACATCTCCCGAAAGGTAAAGAACCTGAAGTGGCCCTGTCCATAGATGGCTCTATCCACGTTTACTTCCAGGTGGCAGGAAATGGCAGGGAACTTCTGCACATACTTTAAAAGATTCTCCTTAACCCACTCCTCATTTATGGTCTCCCTCTCATGATGGCATCTCTCCTTGGTGTGGCGATCAACAACACTAACACATTATATAATACTGTTAATTCATGTAACCATAACTGTAGAAACTGAAATACTATGTAGAGCAATGTTCTTACAGTCTACAGTGTCGAGTTTTTGATTTGCTGATTGGTTGAGATTCTACATTTTAACCTACCTCTCACCCCCCGCCAGCCAGCACAGCCCGAGTGCAATGGCTGAGCCTCACCCTGGGCGAACAACATTCATGATCATGGTATCTCCCCTGCCAGGTAAGTATGCATTCACTTGGGCCCGGGGACCAGGTCAGCACAGGCTGAAATGCTCCCAAAGATGGTAAATAGCTCGTTCATCATACAAACAGAACAATAAACACAGAACAGCCGAAGTGCGATGGCTCAGCCTCACCCTGGGTGAACCAATTTCAATTTTTAAATTTTTTGTCTTTTATTAAATTCAGGCAAAAAGTGCATTACAATTATAGACAAATGGGAAACAAGCAGCTGTAGTTAACTATAACAAAAACACTCCAATAAACAAAGGGAAAAATACAAACATATACATTTCAAAGTCATGACCAAAGGGGAAAAAAATTATAACAATATTGTCTCCCGTAATTCACTAAACATATGGTCATTCCTTGTTTTCCAGAGTTTTTTACATTCTTTTACACCAACATTTTGTTTATCTCTGATTACATAGTCTCTTACTAAGGTTAAGCTTAAACAATTCAGGAGACATTACACATTTCTTAAAGACCAACAAATTATTCTTTCTGCATAAGGTGTATTCAAAGATGGTCTTCTCCCAGCCGCTCTTAATACCTGATGCCCTACCCAAAGAATGGCAAATCTGGCCCATAAACATTTTCTGTTTCCGCTCAAAATAGCTGTTAAAATTGGGGTCAAAAACAAGGCATCCATTTTACTCAAAACGTCTGGGACCTCTTTCTCCCCTTTGGATACTGGCATATACATTACAGTTCT
This sequence comes from Hydrocynus forskahlii, assembly GCA_037974365.1. Lineage (NCBI taxonomy): Eukaryota > Metazoa > Chordata > Actinopteri > Characiformes > Alestidae > Hydrocynus > Hydrocynus forskahlii. The sequence continues at coordinate 5,751 of JBBPCX010067661.1, read as the reverse complement.
CTTAACTCTTTCCTGATTTGCCCCCCAAAGAAATCGGAACAACCTTCTTCTCAATGACATTATAAGCATTCTAGGAGCTGGTTAAAGTTGAAGCTAAAAATGTCAGCGAGCAAATAATTTCCGCATTAATTACCGGTACTTTACCTTTGATTTTTTGTAATTTCTTGTCCCAGTTCACTTTCTCCATCTCCCTACCAAACTCCACCCCTAAGATTTTAATTCTTTACTGTTTTTGGGTCAGGCCTAAATCTAGCTTAGATTCAGGCCAGTTGAAATATATGATTTCACTTTTTGCTCTATTCAATTTCGCACAAGATGCCAAGGCAAACTGATCACACCAATAAAGAGTTTTCAAAACTGACATATTATCTGAACATAAAACTGTTAAATCGTCCATATAAACTGACCATTTGGCCTCTTGACCCCCTCCCCCAGGCACTGGAAGTCAATGAATTGATGGGTCTTGTTTAATTAACTGAACTAAAGGTTCCATTGCAAAAACAAACAAAATTACAGACAGTGGACATCCTTTTCTAACTCCAGAAGATACCTTAAAGGTATCTGTAAAATGACCATTAACCATCACCTTACTCAAGCAATCGCTTTATAATAAGTCAATCCAGGTTCTAACTGTAGCATTCAATCCCAATTTAGCCAAAACCTTCCTCAAAAAGGTGTGACTAACCTTATCAAAAGCTTTTTCTAAATCAAAACCTGCTATACATAATGGCAAATTCCGGTCTTTTGCATATAAATAAGAATCTCTCACCAAGGCCAAATTGTCACTCATTGTTCTACCTGGTATCCCACAAGTTTGTTCCTCCCCCACCAATTGTCCTGCAACTTCTTGTAGCCGGAAAAATAGGGCTTTTGCAAGAATTTTTCGATCTACCCCGAGCAGAGTGAGTGGATGCCAATTCTTAATATCTTTATCTCCTTTCTTAAAAAGTAGTGAAATAACCCCTGTACGTAGAGATCGGGGTAACCTTCCATAACACAAACTCTCATTAAAGACCTTTAACAGTGGTCCTTTCAATTTTTCCCAAAAAATGACAAAAATCTTTGGGCAGCCCATCCTCCCCAGGTGTCTTATTATTCTGCATACTTTCCAAAGCCTTAGTTAATTCATTCATTGTCAATTCCTTTCCCAAAGTATTAGATCCATCATTTGTATGCCTCTGAAGACTATTTAAAAGGTGTTTTAACGCTTCTGGGTCCAACTCTTCAGCCTTATACAAACTGGAGTAAAAGTTATATACCCTCAAAAGAATACCTTTCATGTCTGTTTGAATTACATTATTCTCATCTAAAATCAAGTCAATTATATTCTTAGGTCTAGCCAATTTTCGAAAAAAAAAATACCTAGAACATTTTATCATTTTCAATATGATGTACTCTAGAACGTACTAATAAACCTTTAGTCGCCTCTACAGAAAGACCCATCATCTCCTTTTTTTGTTGAACAATTTCATCTGCCACATCAAAACCGGAATGTGCCATTGTATATAGCCGTTGCAACTTTGCCTGCTGTTTTTTTTAATTCAATCTTTTAACCAAAGCCTGTCTTTTACCATGTCTTATGAAAAATATTCTAACCATTCCCCCACTGAGTCATAAATACCTTGTAGAGTAAGCCACTGCTGTAACTTACTCCTTAATTTATTCACTACCTTTTTATACTGTAATACATTTAATTTCCAAGGATATTGTCTCCCTTTTGCCTCACCTGTAAAGCTTAAAATACAGTCTAGCTTAGAATGGTCAATAAAAAACACAGGTTTAACAGTGGCTTTTAACAACCCCAAACTTCTTGAAGCAAACACAAAGTCAATGCGTGAGAATACTTTCCCGTTCGACCAGGTATATCCCGGTGTGTCTGGGTTATTTTCCTGAATGGTGTCTTTCAATCTAAAATCTTCAATTAAGTTCTTCAGTGTTTCTGAACTAGAGTCCAATTTTACCACTGAGGATGACATTCTATTTTTTTTCTCTAACAAACTATTAAAGCCCCCCCCAAAACGCTCTCTCTCTTTTTCCCATGAGAAATGGCTGTATCGCTTTTAAAACCTCCACTCTCTCCCCAAGCTCTACAGGGCAGTAAACATTCAAGTCTAAATGAAATGGAATTCCACACAACATCAACACAAAGCAACCTCCCATCAATTATTCGTTGTACCTTTTGAATAACAAAATCATATCCCTTAAACAAAACTGCCACCCCGATGACCTATTCCTATTGTCCCCGGACCAAACAGATCGCCCGTAGTTCCATTTATCTTCATAACCTTTATAATCCTCTCTATATGGAATATTACATTCTTGCAATAAGAAAATGTCATTCTTTTCACCATGTAAAAAGGAAAAAACACCATTCAACTTTACCAGGTCATTAAGACCTCTAGTATTAAGCGATGCTATAGATAGAGTTGGCATCACACAGGGCACGTCACAGGCTGAAATGCTCCCAACGATGGTAAATAGCTCGTTCATCATACAAACAGAACAATAAACACAGAACAAACACGTTATAAACACTGGGCTTCTCAACACACAACTACACACAGCCATTTGTGTGTTTTATTGTTATTAAAACACAACATGCTGCTTCCCATGATGCACTTTAGCTTCATGTTTAAGGAAGTGCTTGAACGCTTTACACTTTCATGTCAGTTCCTGAAATCCAAGGGAGGCACCAAGATGGCGGCTTGAACAGTCGTGTTTTTTCAGGAGCTTCGAAAGGCCGCAAATTTGCTAAGTAACTTTATTCTCTTTCCACTTGAATTACAAACATGGATGGCCAAAAGGTTACTAAGCTTGCAAAGCTGCAACTTGTGTCATCAATCTCCAATGCTAAGACGTCTTCTCATGCTAAAGTCAGTGATCATGGCTATGCTAGCATCGAAGCTGCTAATCTGGGCCTAAACAAACAAGAACGCGGAGCAGACTCAGCGCCACCAACTCCATCAAAACAGAGGAGAAAAGAACAAAATCTTCAGAGAAGGAAGATGATATTTCCAATAAAACTATTTTTGAAGCCATTCTGGGACTTGACAAAAAATTTGAAATACAACTGGAAGATATCAAGGAACAAAATAGACAAAGTGCAGCTATGGTTGCCAGCTTGGCTAAGGCTGTAGAGTTTAACGCTGCAGAGATGGTCGATTGCAAAATGAAAGTTGCTAAGCTGGAAAATGCGAATGAACAGCTTCTTAAAGAAAATGACAACTTGAAAAGAAGAGTGAGAGAACAAGAACGCTACCGAATGAGGTGGTGCTTAAAACTGAAAGGGGTGAAGGAAAACAAAGACGAGAACATTAGAGTGAAGGTTTTGCGAACGCTCCAGAAGATTGCTCCTGACTTGAACTTAGAAGAGGCTGTTGATATTGTTCATCGCTTAGGGAAATGAGTTGATGGCAGAAACAGAAACATTATTATTCTATTCACACAAAGGCGAATCAAAGAAGAATTGTGGAGGCACACCAAAGATTCTTCAATCTGCAAGCAAGAAGGCATCAGCTTCGCAGAGATGTTACCGCAGGAGGACATACAAGATCGACAGCGCCTATGGCCTCTGGTGGGGGAGGCAAGATGTGCAGGTAAACGAGCCTACTTTCGTGGTCCACAGGCTTTCATTGATGGACGCAAAGTTGAGGAAAGACGGGAGAGCTAAAAATGACAAGAATTGAAAATAGTGGAAACTTGTTCGCAGTCTGAGGAGCTCAGCTTTCAGTACCTTTTTCTTTCTTCTTCAATTTTTTTTTCTTTTACGTGGCGAGTGATATTCTGTCTGTAGTTCATGTTGGATGTTAACATTTGTTTTGGTTCTTTAAATGTTAGGGGTTTAAAAGAATCTGTAAAAAGAAAAGCCTTATTTTTGTACTGCAAAGGTCAAAAATCAAACTATATTTTTCTACAAGAGACTCATTCATCAGATAGTGATACATCTTTTTGGTCAAACCTATGCGGCAGCAAAATCCTGTTTAGCCATGGTTCAATGAGGTTGGGGGGTGTAGCAATTTTATTCAATAATTTTCCTGGAGATCTTGTAATACAACGGACTGACTTGAATGGTCATTAGTTGATTGCTGTAATGAGAGTTGAAAGGTTGTTTTTCATTTTAGCCAACGTTTATGGATATAATAATGAGAGTCATATTTTTGAACTTAAGAGGCGATACCCTACAGAATACATTTTGATGGGTGGCGATTGGAATATGACTCCTGATGAATGGACTGATAGATGGCCCTCAAGAACAGATAGACCACAAAAGAAAAAAAAAAACTAATTGGAGAATTTTTGATAAATAATAATTTGACAGATATTTGGAGAGTAAGAAATCCAGGAATTAAGAGCTTCTTCTGGTTTAAACCAAATGGAGCTTGTAAATCTAGAATAGACTATTGGTTAGGAAGTGACAACATTCTTAACCACACTGTAAAAGCTGTGATATCTAATGCACCTCTTTCTGATCATTGCTTTTTTGAACTATGCTTAGAAGCCGAAATTAGACAATCAAATAAAAGAACTTATTGGAAGTTCAATGCCAAACTTTTACAAAATGAAGATTACTGCAACATGGTCAAAAAAATGATAAAAGATATCATAGCTGATCATTTAATTGTAGGATATATTAATAAATGGGAATTTATTAAATTCAAAATTAGAGAATTTAGAATTCAATTCAGTAAAAATATAATTCAAAAGCAAAGAGAATATGAATGTACATTATCCCAAGAAATTACTTACTGCTGTAGTAAAGATGATCTAAATATCCAAGAAAGGAATAAACTTATGGAGTTGCAAACTAAATTAGATCAGCTCTACCTAAATAAAGCAGAAGGAGCCTTTGTGCGTTCCAGGGCCAAGTGGATTGAGGAGGGGGAAAAAAATTCCTCATATTTTAATTTAGAAAAGAGTAGACAAAAAAGACATTTTATATCTTCCCTGTTAATTGATGCCATTGAATGTGACGACCCTAAAATTTTGGAGAACATAATTTATACATTCTATTCCGATCTATATTCCTCACAATTCTCCCGAGCAGATTGTGATTTTTTTTTGATCAAATAGACAATTTGATCCCTAAAATTGATCAATCATTTAAGGAATTTTGTGAATCTGATTTTAGAATTGAAGAGTTAGATGCATCTGTTAAGAAAATGGCAATTAATAAACCCCTGGTCCAGATGGGCTTACAGTTAATTTCTTCCAATTTTTTTGGGAAGACTTAAGGGAAATTTTATTCAAAGCTATACTGGCAAGTTTTGAAAAAGGAGAATTGATGTCTAGCATGAAACAAGGATTAATTACATTAATTCCTGAACCAAATAAAGATAAACGACAATTGGATAACTTAAGGCCCATAACTTTATTAAACACGGATTATAAAATTGTCTCTAGCTCAATTGCAACAAGGCTTAAACAAGGGGTTTCAAGTATAATTAGTGAGACACAATCAGGGTTTTTAAAAGACAGGAACATTCATAATAATATCAGACTGATTTTAGACTTACTGGATTACAATGATCTAATTAATGATGACAGTTTTATTCTTTTCTTAGACTTTTATAAAGCTTTCGATTCAGTAGAACATCCTTTTATTTTAGAAACACTAACTCGATTTGGATTTGGGGATAAATATTATATACTCTATAATGATATAAATAGCTCTGTATCGTTAGGCTATGGCACTGGTAAAAGATTTAGCATCCAAAGAGGAATCAGGCAAGGGTGTGGAAGCTCTCCGTTATT